>CALSBV010010348.1:7924913-7936166 GCA_943590825.1 Bovichtus diacanthus | reverse complement strand
TGTGATAATGACATTTTTGGGTTTATTTTAGGGATAAATACTGTAGGATTCCTAAGAAGTAGAGATACGAGCACTGCAGTTTTCCTATGTAAACAGACCACGTGCCTGAATATACTGAGAAGATAATCCTACCATGTGTGTATGATACAAGATTAACTTTTGTACTTGTGGTTGTTTATACAGTTTAGAAGAATTGGTATCGCAAAGTGTATGATGCTGCATCCTTTATTGCATGTAGACAGGAAAGTTTGCTGCGTACTGAGTGTTTACAGTACTACCCTGCTTCTCTGCTTTGATGTCAGTGTGGAAAGGCTAGAATGGAAAAATGAGACATTATGGTTTTGTCGAAACTGGGTCAGCTATTGTGTGTGACAGATGGATGGATGGACACTGTGTGTGTGTGTGTGTATGTGTGTGTGTTTGTTTGTGTATGACAGAGATGCTGAAAATATGACTGAAAATGACGCATATTGAGGAAACATGGTCAATGTCTTGCTTAGCACACATTTAAAAGGTTAACTCCTCTGAAGTGAAGAGACAGTAAAAGCCTTATTTGGACTTCAACAGCCACTGTTTAACTCAAGGAGTCGCCACCAAATATTCCCAATGAGTCTGATCTTTTTTTTTTATGTACAGGAAAGCCAGTAAAGGCTAAAGCTGTGAGTAATGAAGGGATACAAACAATAGGCAAACAACACATTTGGCACACAATGTTTTCTTCAAGTGTCCTGGGTTTACCCAAATAACTTAGCATGGAAGGACGTGGTCAATATATCTGATACAAAATGCAATAATGTAGCAGAGATAAGTTTGGTACCATGGCAAATTCCCACTCTTGCTTCAGTTAACCTAATGCCATAGTTCAGGACAATAATGGTTCTCTTCACAGCGTTTAACATTATAACAACATAATCTGGAGGCAAAGATAAGCGAGTGAAAATTAAGGAGCTGGTCTATGTTATTGGGAGCTCAGTATTAGTTGACATTTTCTTATCGTTTCAGGGAGAGTAAACACGTCGCCACCCACATGTAGAGTCAGCTTGTATACTAAGTTTCTATTCAAAGAACTATTTGAAATGTACAATATGCGAACAGTCAATAGAGTACAAGTCTTTGTGGGGGTGCGTGCGTGCGTGCGTGTGTGCGTGCGCTTGCATGGACGTGTGGATGCATGCTTGTACAGGGTTGCAACTATTGTGAATTTGCACCTGTTTATTTGTGATTATAAGTTCAGGTTTTTATTTGTGCGTCAATGTAAGTTATTTGTCCTTCAAAAGTCACATGGTCTCGCTGTAACGCAAGAAGCTCTCCATTACATCAGACTGACGCACTTTTTAACACCTTCGAATATCTGAGCTTGAGAGTGTTGCATGTGGCTGCAGAACAGTTGAACCCAGGTGCAGACACAGACGAGGAGACTGGAAGGTAAAAAGATATTTATTTGCGGAGCACAGAGACCATGGGCGGGAAGTCAGGGGAAGCTCGAGCTGGTAGCTGAGAGGCATTCAGGGGAGGAAGCTGGTCCAGAGTAACGCAGGGTTCCAGGGCAGAACAGCAGGGCTTGATCAGACGAGGGACAGGAAATGAAAGTGGCAGGGCTGAGTATTTGTAGAGGCTTGATCACAGAGATGAGGTGCAGCTGGTGTGGCTCATCTATGACTCCAGCACACCTGCAGGCGCGTGCACACATCGAGAGAGAGGGATAGAAACGCTCTAGTGGCAGCACTGAATTAGAGGTACAGGGCGTGGCAGATGATGTCCCAGGGGCAGATGATACAGAGCGGCGGCTGATGAAAATCAACTGTCCCAAAATAGAAAACGAAGTCAGCTGCAGTGTGTATGCGAAAGCGGGAGAAAGTGCAGAACACCGAGCTCACGAGAGACGGAGAGAACATTCATCTAAATTAAACCACATGGACCCTGGAAACGACATGCATATTACCAGCACAATGACACCTGCGATAAAACTAATATTCATGAGCTTATGCTCCAAACACTTGGATGCGATGCAGAAACAGCTGTTCATTAATATGCTGCAGCATGCTGTGTACTGAGATCCCAACAAATGCACGCACATATGTATTAAGGTGTAAATTATAAGCTGTGCTAGTTAGTCCTGAGGAAAAAGCTTAATCGACAGAGCTAAAATGGCAGATTGAAAGGTCAATGTGTGAGCAATAATGTTGAAAGTGTTTTGTGTAATGGGCAAGCAATACTGTATACACTAAATGAATTCAAGGAATAATAAGGGTTCATTATGGTTGCCTGAAAGCACCCCCTTATACCTTAAACGTTATACATGAACACCCTATAGGGACAATCCACACACTCTAAACCCACAGTATACAATGCATATTTGATTCATATTAAGTGTATTATATCTTTGTATTTGCCTTCTGTAACAGCAGAGAAAATATCTCGGATACAGAAAATGTTCAATTGTCTTGTATCAGGTTGTCTTGAAAGCCTGCATACATATCATGACATCATTACTGCTGTGCTCTGGTATCCAGTCAGTGGGCCAGACACAAGATCTAATCCAGAGCGAAAAGCCACATGGGATGAATGTGATCTTTGGGCAAAGATTCGAATAGGTGGGGCTGTCCTAACAGTGATGCAGTCTTCTTGTTCAGTTCCCTGTTTATTTGATTCATTCCATGATATCTAGCGAAGGCAAAAACCTTCCTCGCTGGGCTGATGATGAATCAAACCCCTGGTTGGTTAGTGCCACAGAGGTCAAGGTGATGAACTGGAAAGGGGCCACTGCTCACTAAGAGCTGCCATGGGCAATTGCTCCGACATCCTCTCTCCTGCAGCGTCTCTGAACAGCATGATAAGGGCTCCATAATTAGGAAGATGGATAGGTATAGTATGGGCCCGGATTGTAAAAACTAATGGATTCGCTAAACTGACATCCATTAACGGAGGGCTGCTGTCAGTGATGCAGTATGGCGAAAACATACTCTCCGTATAGACATACACACGCCATGTTTATTTAGTGTGCGGAGCAACATCGTGTTATCTTTGTAACAATAGAGACCTGCAACAAAGAAGTTGTATAGAGAGTAATATTATTACTGTAAAGAAGTGATGTGTACGGTTGCATCATGTTGACTGTTTTAGTGGATTTAATATACCAGAAATCCAGCAGAGAAAATGTCCAAGAGTGGAAGCTACTGCGGTCTAAATCTATGTTTTATCTTGTTCCTTGTAATAACTTTTTAGATACTCATTTCCATATTAAATGTATTCAAGTCTGAGGTGCCTGCTTTGCATTAACTACATCGTATGGCAGCTTTCTTGCAGAGAGCCAGTTGGGTGTGAGTTCAGTGTTGAATGATTTCTTAATGTACTCTCTTGCAATGAACTATGATTCAAAGCTGCAGAATGTGAAACTTTTGATATTTAATCAGATGTAGTGTGTTACGCAGTTCTAAAGAATTCTGTCTTTTGCTCAACATACAGTACAGTGGAGAAAAGGCACACAGGAATATGAAGAGTGTGGCGTGAAACAATAGAGTTGGACTGACTTTAGAACACAAATTATTTTCCCACAGCCACACTGTTGCTCAACACGGACCAAACACAGAACCAACAAACCCTGAACCAAAAAGCTCTCTTTTAGTGTTGAACACAGCCCCAAATACAGCAAAAGTACCACACACTTACACAACAACGTAGTGTAGACAAAGGTGGGGAAATCAAGGAGCCTCTATATGCTGAAAACCAGCGTAAAAGAGCAGAAAATAATTACGTTGAGACTAAAATAACTGTAACAGGAAGAGAGCAACAGTGGGGAAAAATAGAGACAAAAAACAGACATTATATGTTAGTCTATGTAGACACAGTTAAGTAACAGTGGCAGTGACTGGCTGATGTAAAATGTCAGGCTGTTTACTGAGGCAAGAGAGGGCAAAGGGAAAGCAATAGGGAGCACTTTGGCCTCCATCAGGGCGGCTGCTGGAGCTTTTAAGAGCTAGAATGAGGGGTGGCGTAACTTCATTAGTGTCCCTGGGCAGCAGTGAGAGCAGGTGGGTAGCACTGAGCGACTCGAGGGAGGATCGCATCTGCAGCCAAACAAGCAATTAGACACACGGAGACTCTGCCACCTGCCTTGGCTGTGACAAATGAAAGGTGGATGAAGATTGCTGTGTAATTATGACGGCTATTTAAGCCATTTACCTCGGTGTGTGTGTGTGTGTGTGTGTGATGTAACTGCGTTGTTCATGTTTGCTTTTCCTGTGTGTGTGCGTGCGTGCGTGGGTGCGTGTCAGATTGATTGTAATATTCACATTTGTGCATTAGACTCTAGCCCATCCAACTGCTGTCTGCAACTATGGAGGAGTGATGGCAGAGAGGACACTTATTGATCTGGACACTGTGAACACATAAACACACAGAGCGAGTTAACTGTGTCAAATGCAAAGATTGCCTATTTGTTGCTATAACAACAGTTTGATTAAGGCACTGCTGCTTAAAGATATCCTCGGAAATGCACATTTGCACCTTTTGCACACGCATGACTGTAAAGATTCACTTTATTTCGCTGAATTTTTAACAGTGATGATAATGTTTAAGATGAATACCTGAAAAATCCTCCTCTCAGTGTCGGTGTCTAGATCATCAATTCAGCAAAGAAGACATCAAGGCTTTTTTGGTGTGTGTTCACGTACATGCTCAAAAGTATGATTCCACTGTGTGAAATAATTGGTCCCAAAGTAAACACGGTGATAAAAGACAGGAACAATGTTGATTTTGTGTTCAGCTAAAGAAGCACAACAATCCAAACCTTTTATTAACTCTGCATCTCTACTCCACTGTTCGGATGAAACTTTTGCATATAATCTAGTTTGGGACAGATTCACTTTTGAAATTCCAAATAATAGCAGGAGAAGGGTTATATAGGATGGACTTCTCTAAAGGTCTGTGTTCAAACTGTTGGCTGGAACAACACAATTGGATGAAGGGGATTTCCGAACGCAGACGATCTCTCTAGCTCCCTAAGATTCAATGAAGGACGCTCATGAGCGCACATTTTAAACGCATATAAACAAAATGAATCACAGAATAGCAACATCTGTATAATGGCAACTATTACCAAGTGCTACATGCTCTACTTTCTGGTGACACAGTTAGGATGGCTCACTGACACACAACAGTGTGTTTTGCCCTGCAGCATCCTCTAGTGGAAAAATATTGTCATGGCAGTTCAATGCTAAAGTGAATTATAATGAATGAAGTGTTGAGTGAAATGATGGCACATCAAAGTTGTGATTTGCACAATTCAGGTCATGTGACACTGGTTTGTGATATACCATGGGTACAACTTAGTTGATGCCAAGGAACATTAGGGGGGTTGAGATGCTATAGAAAACATTGAAACAAAATACGAGTCGTAAAAAGGGATTGCATGATTACATTATTCAAAAACACAAAATATTATCTGCGGGTCAAAGCTTAGAAACAAAGTGTTTCATTCTAAATCTTTGTAATGTGTTTTGCTTGCTTACTGTACTTGCTTACGTACAGACTATTGTACATACATATCGTACATGTACGTAATATACTATATGTACATTCTCAATAAATAATTGATCATTAAAAAAGAGCCGTAAAAAGTGGCATACTTAGACCAATGTATTCTATTGTTCTGTCAGGTGTAATTACATTGTGCTGCAGGGACAAACAGCTGGTGTGCCAGTTTATTTAAAAGGTCTAAACTGTGTATTTCGAAAACAATCCATCAAAACTGAAACAACACTGAAAGTGATCATTACGTGCTCTAGTACGGTACGGTGTGTGGCTTGTGTGTTTTGAGAATAGTGAAGGATTAATGCATTGACATTTTCTTAGGTTAGATATACACTGACCTAAGAAAATGTCAGTGCACACTTGCGTGACTCTTTAAAGTGTAGGCAACACTGAAATAAAAGTGTGGCGCCTGCGATTTTAGGAGAATATTGTCTCCAATTACCTGGGAAACGCATTCAGAGACTTCTTTACTTTCATTACATTTTTGATGACCTTATCCTAACATTTGCTTTACCTAATCTTACTTAAACGCTTCGTTTTGTAGGTTTGAGCAAAGGCAAAATGCCATAGCCATGCACTAATCCCCTTAATGACTGATACGTTTGTCATATTGTTTGTATTAGATTGAAAATGTTTGCTTTCTCGCTCAGTTTTCCATGAAGCGTCATCCTTTTCCTCTCCTACAGTGAGGAGCCTCGGGGCAGCTCATTACTGTTACTGTGGCTGAGGCATGTTAGCTTGAAATCAAACGAATTAAAATAGCAAAGAACAAATAGACATGCGAGTGTTTACCTTAGCATGAAGGAGATTTACTGTAGGTCCTTCTTGCCCTTTAATCTTTTTATTGACCGCTGCACAGAGTTCTCTTTCCTCTTCGTTTCTCTTCTTCTTTTTATTCCTCCATAGTACTTACACATGCCTTCAGCTCGAAACTTCGCTCAAGCCTAACCACGTTCAGCTTGTCACATGTGCTGTGGTTTCTCAAACATTGAGCTTTTAATCCAACATTTCATTTTTGCTTTTTTTTCAAAAAAGAAATGTAATGTATGTAGAAGAGACTCCACATGGCACACATATATTTGACCATGATACCAATAGTGCCATCATGTGGCCAGTGATAAAGCACTCAAATTGTTGGCTTTGTGCAGTCATACTCTTACGCTTACTATGTAGTTAGTGCAGCTTCAAAGGACAGAACAACCTTCACCGCCTTTTAGCCAACACCAGCGGCCATTGAAGGACGGCGTATGTATGAAATGCAAATAGAGGTTACCAAGATGCAAGTTTAATCCTATGAATACATGCACAGCATTTATGTTCCCGGTTCATTGAGTTCGAAAGGAGCGAAGCGGCAGGCTTGCCAGTCATCTAGGTACAGGGAAACACCTACCAACTGACCAATAGTTGAAGCATTATTTACGCACTAAAAATATTTGAGTTACATGTAGATCAATTCTATTTACGTATGCAGGAACTATCTATACAACCAGTGGTGACACATGGAAACACAACATTAAAAAAAAAGAATATTCACAGTATTCTTCCTCGTACGAGTAATCAATATGAAGTTGAATACATCTGTACAAAAAAAAAGAAAATAATAAGAAAGTCACCATCCCTAATTCGTATATATAGGCTGCAGTTTGCAGGCAAGTGCTCCCTCACGCGTGTCCTCATCTTTTGCTATGAAAACATTTACTTGCATATGCATGAATGCCAAAATAGGGCCACATGCAATGCACCTCTCGTGTAAGTTCCAACGTTCACACACGCAAATGCACCAGCCACCCCCCACCGCACACCCGCTCAATATCAGTGGTAAACCATGTGAAAATACACTGGAGCAAAACTAATGTGGTCTTCCTCATCACAGTTTGAACAAATAGGACACTGAGTCAGACCATGTGATACGAACGCACATCCCAAGATAATATGGACCATGGAAATAATAGCGTCGGTACGAACCATCAGATGCAACTATTTTAAACCTTTAGGTCTTTCTTGAATCATCCACTCTATTTAGCACAGGGCATTATGCCACTGACAACACACTGCATTTACAGATGGATACACTGTAAGGCGATGCGTTTGATTGTAATATTGTTAAGATGTCCGGTGGCACTCAAGCGTGACCCCCCCTTGTATCAAGGGGCCCAGTGTTTCTTGAAAAAAACGCCCGCAAGGTCACGCGCGGTCTGAACGTCATGATCAATTTATTTCCTTTGCCTGCCGTTCACATTGGCCATTCTGGAGTCACAAGGGAAAACTGAACTGCAGTGCCTGAAATCGCATTGAAACAGCCAGCAGCTACCACTACTGACCATTTTATCCATTTTCACTGTACACAGATACAATGTATGTCCTTATAATCCACTCTGTGCCTTTTATATCCTGTCTTCTCTCCATCTGCGCTGACTCAAGTAGATTAAATATGTGCAGTCAATAACAAAATGTGCTGTACTGTAGCTTGTATTTAATAGAAAATGCATATTTATAAAAGGCATTAAATATTCTATTTCATATAAATGTTAAATGTAAGAGTCCAGTGCTGATGCCGATTTACTTAACCAGGTAATGAAAATGTAGTTATTCGATGCAGAAAGAAATTTAATGCTGTACATCCCGTTCCATTGTTGGGCCAGGTGGAGGATGACAGATTCAATAATCCCCCAAATCTGTGCCTTCTTTGCTTGTTTGTTTTTTTTGTGTTTTTTTTTTTATAATATACGTTTTTTAAAACCCAGCTTTGTTATGTAATTGACCATTTTGTTGCTATCTTATTGATCGTCCTTTCGGATTTTGATCAGGTGGAAGTAAAATCAGCGATGCAATAATGATGAATCAAGAACGTATCATCCAAGAGGCCAAACACTCATAACCACACACATACACACACTCGGATGGAGAGGTATGATGTATGCACTTACTCTCCTTTGTGAGGAGGACTGTGATATGAACAAATACTGAATACATAGACACACACACACACACACACACACACACACACACACAAAAGGTCCGGCTGTATTGAGGTCTATTCCTGTTTCTGACAGCTACACGCATCACTGGCTGGGTTTGTCTGAGCCAATCAGCAAATGGCTCACTGGGTGTTTCCTTTTACTGCAGCGTGAGTTAAGAAAGAGCAGGGCAGAAACAAATGACTGAAAAGGGAAAAAAAGAAATGCTGAAAGGTGTGAGAGGGAGTGGGAGAGAGATCAGACCACTTACTACAGTGACGTGAATTTGTTAACTATACGTCAAACAGGAGAGCGGTATCACGCCCGATGGACCAATAGGAGGCAGAGAAATGGGGCCACTTATGACATCAATGCTGGCATGGGATGAGAGTTGCCTGCATGAGGGAGCTTTCCAATGAGTAGACAGACGGAGTGGGCATACAGTGATACTCCAGTCATCAGCGATACAAAAACACAACCCACATGCTTTCTGCTTTATAATCCATGTTTGGCTCATTTTGCACCTGCCAAATATTTTCTTTTTTTCATTCACACTTAACATAGATAGCGAAGCTTGAAAAACATCCACAGATGGTGATTCCTGCAAAACATTAGACCCTGTGGATGTAACATGTCTGCTCTGCTCTTGGTGAAATCCCTCATATACAAATGTAAACCATGTCCCGTACAACAAAACATTCATATGCAACCGTATTGCAAATGAATGCATATAGGCTTAAGCATAATTGCATTGGGATATACTTTTGATTCAACATAATATGTAGAAATTTCATATTTGGACTTATGCAAAACGTTTCTACATTGTTTATTCTTACAAAATGAAGGGAAGTAATGCAAGTTAATTAATAGTAATGATAAAACAAAAACACTTAAGTGGCAAGATTGGGTTGATGGTAAAATAATTAGTTAAATAATGATATTTATCATATTTAAATTAAAAGTTATAATCCTTAAGATTTTCATAAAATGAATGCCCGTTTTTGATTAAATTTATGGTAAGCATTTTTTTTTTCAATAGCTATTACATTCTGTGTTTACCTCCTACAGCACTTTTTATTAATAGTCAGCCATTGCAGCACTGGATTCAAATAGGTGTTATAACTATTTTGTTCTCATCTATTTATTCATTAATAACTAAATAATTTTGGACATTACAAATAATTTGAAAATACAAATTAATTGAAAGTATTTGAATGCATATTCCTGCATTGTAACAATAAATTGTTACAAAGTGCCTACTCAAATTTTTTCTCATAAACTTTAGCCTAAGTTTAATCAAAAAAAGCAAATCAGATCAAGTTTATTCATATAGCCCAATATCACAAATTACACATTTGTCTCAGTGGGCTTTGTAGACTGTACAGGATACGACACCCTCTGACCTTAGACCCTCGTACCACACAAGGAAAAACTCCCTAAAAGAAACCCCACAATTAAAGGGGGAAAAATGGAAGAAACCTCAGGGAGAGACTGAGGAGGGATCCCTCTCCCAGGACGGACAGACGTGCAGTAGCTGACGTGTGTACAGAACAAACAACATAGTATAACTACAACATAGACAATCCATGTGACAGAGATGATGATGTGATCGTATATATTAAAAAGATGGATCCAGGAGGATGACAAAAAAAAAATCAACATTTTTAAGGCAAACTAAAAGAAAAAAAACTAAGATCCACTCTGCTCCAGCAAATGGACCAAAACCACATTTGTTCCTTGTTGTTTGATGGTTTGTTGGGCACAATACAAAACCTTGAGTCCTGAAGCTCCAACTTTGAGATGCTTTTGTGCAAACAGCACGCTCTCAGACTTCTTGCGTGCTTGTGAAATAGGCACAAATACACACACATGCAGTTAAACAACTATGGAGGAATCCAGGTAGCCTGATCAGGTTTCTTTTCTCAACAAAGAACTCTGTCTCACGCACACACACTCACACACACATCGAGCGGCACTGCGGCTGCTGCTGCTCACACCATCCATATCCCACAGTCATGTTACTCATCGAGAGCAGAACAGAGGATTAGTTATAGCTGCCAATTCTGCTGTGTAGTTAAAATACAACACACTAAAGCATCGACCATCTAAAAGTGATTAGTAGTATGTCGATATGTTTTACAAGAATTACATTTTGGTAAGAAGCTGGTTAAAATAACATTTTTAAAAAATGCAGTTAGATTTCCTGATTTAATCTGACAACATAACATTTAGTAGAGAGGCACAATTTATTTCTTGGGAGGGTTCAGCCCTCTCCCTAATGACCCCCTGATCTATGCATGTATGCAAGTCTGTATGCAATGCAAAGCAGCAGGCATGTAAGTGTGCACATACATCATTCATGACTATTGAAGGACATGTGCACACACAGTAGGCGTATAGTATGTACTGTGTGCTAGGCAAATCAACAGTCCCAACACTGTGGTGGTAAAAATGTATCGATCCCAGATAGAAGGATATAGGGGACATGTTTGCACACACACACACACACACACACACACAAACACACACACACACACACACACACACACACACACACACACACACATCTTGTGAACGAGCTTCACGTTTTTAGAGATGAACATCACTGACTTTTGAATCCTACCTTGTATTAAAGCAGCGATAATGTTCCCTGGAGTACAGTGACACTCACACACAAAGGCTGTTAAGTGTACATACAGTAAATGCATGCACGCACGCACACACACACACACACACACACACACACACACACACACACACACAC
>CALSBV010010348.1:7901706-7924903 GCA_943590825.1 Bovichtus diacanthus | reverse complement strand
CACACACACACACACACACACACACACACACACACACACACACACACTGTCTAACACTTTGGCCTGACTGACTCCCACAAGAGGGATTAAGCACTGGCCTCAAGAAATCTATATCAGGAGATAACAAGGACAGTTATGTGACTGACAACTTTGAGGCCGACATATTTAAAAAAATATATGTTTTTCATTATGTCACTCCAATCGCATTGAGCCAACATTTTCAAACACACATTTGTCAACCTACCTTTGGATGTGGTGCTGTACCATAACGCTGGCTGTGACTGTTCTTTGAATCGTGAACAAGCCGCACATTCAAAGTGTGCTGATGCACTCCATTCTTCAAGCTCAGGCTTGGTCTGCAAGCAACAAACTTTACCAAAAGAAGAAAAGAAAAGTATGCCACTTGGCAGAGGTGGTGTAAAGCTGCTGGATTAAGTGGCCTGCGTATGCAAATATCATATATCAAATGTATCCGCATCGGTAATGCTTGATCCTACCACGCATCATTTTTATAATTACTTTGTGTGTTTATGGTGTCATAACAACCTTATCAGCTATGGCAGAGTGGGGTCAAGGCAAAGCCTCATAAGAAGGGATCAAGATACTGCTTTAGGCTCAACGTGTCTCAGGAAACAGCAATGAGAGACATTCAATAACTTTGTGTAGAAATACCTTTGAGGATTGTGGGAAATTTATGACGTCATGACTGCTGAGAACCAGCCGTTCTTCTCAGGAAGGGACTCGCAGAGAGAGAATGAGGCCGGGATGTGGCTAATCAGAGGGGCCTGCCAACTTGTCTGGTTCTGTTCCCACATTGTTGAAGTGACGATGACAAATTGGCCATTTCTTTGTTCATATATTTTTATACAAAGATATGAGAAAGACACAAGTTGTTAAAATCATGAAAGTGTTCCATATACAAGCATGTACACATTGCTGTAATCAAATGAATCATTTGAAACCACTTATGTCAAAGGTACAAAGACTCCAGATGAGAAACAGGTCTTGTCATATCAATAATGTATTCTTCTATTGTTCTAATACGCACCAGCACGACTTTTAAGTGTTGGAAACACACTGCACGCTGACCATCTGTCTGCATTCACACCGGTAAAAACAATGCACATCGAGTCCAAACCAACTTCAATATGTAGAATAATGATGTGAATTTTCCATGTGCCCTTATTTGCACAAGCTAATGTGATTGTTACAAAAAAGTAACCCCAACCCTCTTTAGAATTAGAGCCCTGGGATTTTACTGTATGTTTATCCATTCATGATTCCCAGATGTTTGTGAGGCCAATCCTGGTGAAGCAGTGTACGCATGCACACAGATACAGGATCAATTGTGTAGCGTATTAAGCATTTAGCAAATTGTCTTTAAAACGGCAGATCAGGTGGGACTTTCTGTTGCCATGGTGACATGGTGTGTTGTTAAGGTACTAGTTTACTGAGAAAAGAGGAAAAGGGAAAGAAAGAGCAAAATTAAAGACAAATAGGAAGAAGCATAGGAGTTGTTTATGTGGTATCTTACTTATCGTTAGTTTGTTTTCTTTTTTTATAAAAAAATAAATAAAAAGAAGGTTCTATATGAACATGAACATGATTGATTCAGATTTATTACAGCCATAAAATAGAACTAGAGACCAGCGATAGGATCACCTCAGCCAATCGGACCAGGGGCGTTAAGTGGGGGCTGTTACCCCTTCCACACTTACCACCCCCCCGACTGCTGGCACGCTCGGTCTGACCACACCCATCTTCAAACTTGACCTTTATCTTGATCTCAACTACACTCCTGTAAAGGTATATGACAGCATCTTCCACGGTATCGCGGTCACAAAACTGTGTAGACAGACACACAGACAAAATCACAGACAGACAGACAGACAGACAGACACACAGACACACACAGAGACAGACAGACAGACTCACAAAGTGAAAACATTACCAGTGTCGCTGTCGTGACTGTTAAACACCTGGCAAAGTACTCAACCTCCTGTGTTGAAGTTCCTGCTAGAGTAGGTTTCTCCAGGCGCACATTTTGCCATGATGACACACACACACACACACACACACACACACACACATACACACACACACACACACACACACACACACACACACGCACACACACGTCTCAAAAGCTGACAATACCAGCATCGCTGTCTTGGCTGTTAATAATTCAAACCATCAGGGAAAAAAACAACGAAGAAATTAAAGAAAAATGCAATAAAAACAATGTGCTAGTAAACATAATGTAGCTATGGAGTATATGTTCTCTTCTCTTATACTCTCCTTTTAAAAGGACTTTTATGGGCCTCACCTCTCTGGATGCCCACCGCTGGGTTTATAGCTTTACAAATAAGGCCAATTACATGTGCTTCTGGGTCAGTTGTCTGGGTACGCCTGCTCACTGTGAGCCAGTGGGACACTGGTACAATGGGCCGATAATGTCTCTCTTGCTGGGCAATAAGCCCATGAGGCTGATGACTAAATGGACCAGGCTTCTCCTTAAGCCTCTCCTGTTTAGTGTTTCTCTGCCTGGGTGTGCGTACATGTGGATGTGGGTATGCATACATGAAAGTACAGAATGTAATTGTACAAATATATGTGTTTTTAGACATATAGAGCAGCCCAAACGACCTTGGTTTACTGGAAACTTGCAGCTTCTTGTAAGGTATTACCGGGCCAGCTGGGAAATGTAGTTCAATTTGTCCTGTGTTTTCTCCCAATTGGTCGCCTCTGTATCCCCAGTGGGGAGCCCCGAGGATTCTTCTTAGTCATTTGCCTGAAGAACATAAACAGACCAGCAACCCTGCAGGGAAATCTCAGTTGGGTAGTTTGTATCCACAAGCTCATTCTTTTGGTCACTATCTGGTAATGCTGTAGACACTGCGCATCAGTGGTGATTCATGCCCCAACACTTCGCACTAAGGATTGGGTTGCTCCAAAAATAACTAGTTCGTACGATGTGTTGTTGTCCCGAGCTGACGGCCAATCACAGGGAGGCTTGTTGAGGAGTCAGCAGCCATCAAAGCCTGAACTGCTCTACCTTGCGCTGTATGGAGCTCTGGCTGTTCATGGCCACTTGGTGGTTGTAGGGAAGTACTGACAGCATTAAGCCTTATATCGTTGGATTCGTTAGACTTTTACGAATCTGTGAATACCTCACAAAGCACTGTGGGGCCAGGCATTCTCTATTTATCTGCCTGTATAGCATGGAGCTCTTCAGTCATATATGAATATTGGTCAATATTAATTTTGTTTATTACTTTGTCAATATTTTGGAGGGATTTGTGTTATTTGTAACATGATTATATGTAAATAAATAGTGTTTTGAAGTAAAACTCCAAATAAACAGTCAACATGTTAACAGTACACATGGCCAAAACAAGGAGACTGACTCAGTATATCTTTATAAATTGCATCATAAATGCTGTATTTTAGTGTATTTTCATCAAATTCACAGTCCCAGTTGAAGTAAAAGAGTAGGAGAAGACATTCAGATGCATCATTATCCATGGGGTCTTTGTTATAATGGTGATATTGCCTTTGAAATTTGGATTATATACTAGGCGAGGACAAAACTAGAACTAGTTTTGCTTTA
This sequence comes from Bovichtus diacanthus, assembly GCA_943590825.1. Classification (NCBI taxonomy): domain Eukaryota; kingdom Metazoa; phylum Chordata; class Actinopteri; order Perciformes; family Bovichtidae; genus Bovichtus; species Bovichtus diacanthus. The sequence goes on along the minus strand of CALSBV010010348.1, from coordinate 7,921,293 downwards.
AATTGATTCACATCCCTTAGCTTCTTACCTTCAAATGAGACCGGAAGTATGCTTATACGCCTTATGCTTGAGGAGCTATATCCTGATTTTTCCTACAATAGGGCTCAGGCTTAAGAAGAAGAAGGTCACATAGTGCCAACTTTTGTCATTTTGGGAAAGTTGAAGGAAGGGTACGGTGGAGAGGTTTTCCAAAGCTTTTTAAAAATCCAACAAGCACTTCAGTTGAAGCATACGGGCCCCCTTAAGTTTCCAAGTTCCTGAAGTCCTTCACTTGTGATAGATGCATACCCTTCCATGAGGGGCCCCTGTTTTCTAATGTAAGACTTGGCAGAGCCGGTCTTTATCTTGACCGCATCTTAGAGATCTTAGTCCAATAATGCAAGAAGGATGAAGTCACCCTGATGTCACCAACTTGAGTAGTAGTAGCTGCCCCTGGATTCTCACAGGGAGCATCACAAATGAGAGAGGGGATAAGATACTTCCAAAACTCTGAAACCCACCTTGAACATGCTTGACTCTAAGCACAGCACTCGATCTCAGTGTTCAGGTTGTGCGCCATTCAAGTACCAGGATGGCGTCTGCGTTCTGAATTTGTAATCTGAGGTTTGACCAGACTAAGTATGAAATGTATTTTGCAACAAAGATGTTGTTCTGTATATGTTCTGTAGAGAGTAGTTCCATAATGGCCAATAAAAGATAAATGTGGTTTATTAAATGTATAGCAGAATTATGCTTCTTCCTTTCTTTTGGTAGAGGATGTCAATGTATAATAAATGACTGCAATAAAGGACTGGCTGCATGATGGAATTCACTCCTCCACACATATGCATTTCAAAGCTTTCAAAGGGGAGATGAGGGGCAATGTGACAAACAAATTCAATAGAGCAGAAGAGATGAATCGACACAGAAGAAGAAAAACAGACTAGTGTTTCTAACACACTTCTACCCAATTGTACCAGAAAGTCCTTCATTCACTCTACAGATTTGGGCCGGTGTTAACTATCAAACCCTACTTGCTCCCAAAGAGTTGGCTCTTTTTTTTAAATATATATTTTTTTTATATATACTTCTGTTGACATCATCTATCATTACCAACTGGCATCGTTAACATTCTGATCCACTGTGGCAGCATTTCACATTTTCGTTTGGAAATCATCTAACTTAAAACATCCGTAGGCCAGTCACACACGCTGTTATTGGTAGCTGTCCAGAATAGAAAGTGCTGCAGAAGCTTAACCACTACACTGTCCCTCAGGAATGGTTTCTATTTCAGTGTAAGTACACTGTCTGCCAATGGATATGGATGAGGTGATTGGAGGAGGTTTGGAGGAGAGAGACAGGAATATTTGATCCGAGAGCGAACCCGCTTTGCAAATCCTTCTCGCTGTTAAGCTTTGATCGTGTCGTGTACCCTTGATTGGAATGCTCAGAGCTGAACAGAATATATGTATTATTTGGTACAGTACATTAAGGGAGATATGAAACATTAAAAAGCCCAATAAAAAACCATAAGGCTTTTTTTCAGCTACACATTGATCCTGACATATAAACCCTGCATCACTTCCCAAATTTGGGATAAGTATTAATTAACTTATTGCCTTTCTACTTCACTCCATCCAACATGCATGTGTCTGTGGCTGGAGTCGTTTTCAAAGCAATAGTGACAACTGTAAAAAAAAAAAATGTTTTTAAATCCCAATTGCTTTTGTATGTGGAAATTGCATTCGGACCCCTCTGTGCTAGAGTTGATGCAATCCATAGAAAACATTAGTTGGTATAGCGGCATATAGATTGTCCTGGGAGGCTTATCGCATACCTCAACCTCTGTTTACTGAGGGATCCAGGCAGCCTGGTGTGCAGCAATGATTGCATTTTTGTATTGTGGCTGCCATTTAGGATTTCAGTTCTGCGCCCCCCCCCCCATTTCATCTAAGCAGTTGTAATAACGCTTACAGTAGGATGGATTATGGGAAAGTTTAGCAATAATAGCTTTTCCATGAGCTATTAGGTTTTTTTTTATTCCAGCATTTTGTATTGTATATTAGTAAAGTGAAAAACATATGAGCGAGTGCACATGTGTGTGTGTGTGTGTTAGTGTAACAGTGATGTAAGAGCAATGTGCTGTAACATGCTGTAAGTGCCAGGGTACCACACGGGGAGAAGGGGACGTGGGCGGGAGAGAACCAGGGGATAACAGAGGAACTCAAGTTTGTGTAGTAATGATGAAGACAAAGAAGTGCCAGGATCATAAAGACGTGAAGTCATGAAGGCTTGGAAGTCCCCGATTCACATACAATAGCGAATCTAAACAGAGACTGTCTGGAAGAAACATGCCGCCTCTCTCTGTAAGGATAATTGTTGCGGTAAAGACAGACGTTTAGCATCAAGGCCCTCGGCTGATTCTGACCTTAAAGCAGGAGCAGTTAGTATTGATGCTGCATCTCCAGTTTTTTTTCCCAAGTGTGTGTTTTTTTCTTCCGTCCAGGTTCACATCTGTGCGTCTTGGGCTGTGTACTTGTGTTACTGTTCAAGCATGTGCAACCATGCATGCAAGTGTCTTTCCCTGTCTGCCTGAATACATCTTCATTTTAGCATTTGGTCTTTGTCGGGAAACGCTTCAGAACTATGGCTGCATGCTGTGATTGCACCATCTCATGGGGGTTATGCTTGTTGGACATTATAAGGGGAGATTTTCACACTTTATTGGCACATCGTCGACAGCATTCTTCGTTGACAATTTGATTTGAAGGGGAAATGTGAGGGAAAACAAGTTACCGTAAATGGCTAATATGTTGCTTTTCACAATTATTGGTAATTAATTGTTAAGTAGAATACATTACCATCCCCTTGACCCCGTTCTGCTGTGGGGACTGGACAGGCGTAGGAAGGGAACGATGGTGTGATGCTGATGAAGCACCCTCTGAGCACTTGATATTACAAAAGCTGATCAATGACAACCAAAAGTGGTACTAATCATGTATATCCAGTGTGTGTTTGTGTGTGTAAGTGTGTGTGCTGTATGGAAAGAAGGTGGTGAGGGAAACTGAGCTGGTTTGATGTTAATCAAGCTTGGCACAGTTACATTAACTTCACTGGCCCCACAGGCTCTCTCTCCTTCTTTGACTCTCTTGCACCTCTTTCTTTCCACCATCTGTCAGTCAGCTCTATACTGATGGGCTGAAGGTTTACATGGCTCTTTAGGCTTTAGTCGTACACTGTGTCCAATGTGCTGCTATTCCAGAAAATATATTAGCTGGAAAATGTGTTACAAGAATGACGTTTCTGCAGTCGGTCGTGCTATTGGAAGAAAAAAGCTGCATGCTAATTATACCATCAGGGAGGTACTTTAGCCTCAGGAATGCAAGGTTTGACGCTGCAGTGATTGGTAATCTGCCAACATAGAATCTGCACTGACATGGAGACAAACCGGAGACCTCCTGCGTACAGTAATATACAGAGAGCTATCTTCTCATCTAACTCTTTAATAGCCACCCTTTTGTGGGTAAAGATAAAACAAATTTAACTGAACAATCTTTATTTTATTTTTTTTAAGGCATTGCATTGGGAAGTGTTGCCTATGAGGTTAGCAAGACGTTACAGTTACTCTGTGATGTTCTGTGTATTGTGAGACCCCATCATTAGGTCAGTAATGACAATTATTCAATCAACCGCGAGCATGGAGCTTCATATGCTGTAGTGAGACGAACAAAACAGTATTGTGAATAGCAAACAGGTATTAGCATAAGGTTCAAAAGCAAAGAACAACTCGCGTTAGACGGGATACTTGTCTGGAGGACAACAAGAGGCCCTTGGAGTTGCACACACAAAGACACACAGGCATGTTCCACACTTGTGTAGGAAGAAAAAAAGAGATGAAAGATGGAGTGTGTGTGTGTGTGTGTGTCTGTGTGTGTGTCTGTGTGTGAGAGATTTACGTGTGGACGCTACGTTTTGTAGCTTGAGAAGTACCCAGAACAGAGCATAACAAAGCGTTTCCCCTCCGATGCAGCACTGCTCTGTCCAATCGGATGAAAGAAAAGGAAACAGTCAGTTTCTCTTCTGTCATTCTGTTCACTGTGAGGTGAACTCATAAACTGCTGTCTGCATGTGTGCACACACACCAATGCACAATGCATGCACACGTACTGGACCCTGACACATTTTTGCAACAGCAGCTCTGTTCTTTCATGATGAAAAACATCAGTTATACATAATTCCAAGACATCCCATGAGTTCCTTGCAAATGCTTTATTTTGCATGCGATTGAATAATTATATTTAGTTTCGCATCGCACAGACCTCTGCTGGATAGGCAAGAGAATAGGACATTTCAACATCAACTGCATCTTTTTAGTTGACTTTAAGCAGCTATAATCACTATTTCCCTGGTTCCTCTCAGCTCTGAAGCTATTTATAACATCTTTCAGCTTATTATTTTGGCTTTCCAGTCCGCAGTTTTACTGTTTTAGGTCACTCTAACTGGTCTCATCGTTTGTGTTTACAGCAAGCCACTGTTATCAGTTAAAAACACCGCTTCAAACCCACTGTGCAGTGCCTGCCCAGCACCAAACGGCAGACAGGCACAGTTCTTTTTCTACATTTGATTAAAGTATCAAAATATTTGGATAAAAACACAACTCGTGTTTCGAAGGGCCTTATACTAAACTGTAAAAACTGTTCAGCAGCCTCATCTTGTCGCATCAGCAGTCTGATCTTGTCGCTAACGTATAAGGCGACAGGCTGTTAAATATTCAAGCCTTTCTATATAATTCATTGGTATTTTCTGTAGGCAGCCACGCCTCACGTCTCTTCATCTCACCCCACTAATACTGCCACACCACAGGTTTAGCTCCTATATTTGTTCTGTTTAAGTGGGATTTGTAAAGCACAGTGGGATGAGTAGCCCCGCTTCGTATATGTGTGTGTTATTCCAGCGGATCACAGTGGTTTTAAGATAGCTGGACAAACACACATTGAGAGAAGGTTAGTCAGAGGGGGCCGATGCACGAGTGAAACACACGAGGATGGAGGGACTGGGTGCAAATAAATTGGACTGAGACCAGCGGTGAAGCACGGGTACACAGGAACTCCTGATACACATCTTTCCTTTTCTCTGTCTCTGTCATACAGTCGGGTCACACTACCATGCATACAAATAAAGGAGCGGATAAATACTACACACACGCACGCATATAAAGCACACGCATTACATACCTATGTACATACATGCAAATGTATATGTACAATTGCAGGCATGGAAGTACTCTGAATTTTCACAGATTGGCCCTTTCCTGTTCCAGGTCTTTGACTACCTGAGTGTTTAAGTGACATGAACACACACACACACACACCACACTTTCACACTCATACTGAGGCCGCTATCACAGCCCTGATAAGCAGTCCATGGATTCCTGAAGGGTTAGCAGACACAGCTTATCATGTCGCTGACGCAATGCTGCCGAGTACAAGTTTGACCAACAGGGACTGACTGGTTTGGTTGTGTTCTCCCGGTCTGGTCTGATGAGATCAAGAAGCAGCAGGAGCCCGTATTAGGCTGGGCGCCTGTGTCGGTTGGAAAGAAAAGGTTGAGCGAAATATGCCGTGGCTTTTTTCGGCCAGAGTCCCAGATTCACAGCAAGTTTTCTTTCCCTCCTTTGTGAAACATGGATAATACTGGTAAAGAAGACACAAGACCAATAAAATGCGTGCTTCCTCACCACGTCGTATTCACCGCCACCGGACACGCACATACAAACCTATGAAGAGAGGGTGTTTGAGCTCCATGTTCCCAGTCATTACTGCTGCGAACAGGCCACTGTCTGAGATTTATCCCTGGTTGAGAGAAACAAACAGGATACAGCATTTTCTGCTGCGCTAACTCATAAACAACTATTCATCCATCACATGGTAACAATTAAGAAGAGACAAAGCCAGACTGAACAATATATATATATATATATATATATATGTATATGTTTGAGTTGCGTGTTGGGTTATTTCATGTGTGCATATCAGTGTAATGTTGATATTCTCCTGTTTAGCAAAGCCGAACTTGAGTAAAATTCCGTAATTTGGTAGTGATCCCACTTAGCAATTTGGCATTATTTGCCATTTAAGAGACAGCCACATAATTGTAGATGTCTCAGCTAAATGTAGGCTCCACGACGTAAGACAGTTACATGTTTAGTAGATGTCTCAATCTTAGATTACTGTGCTTGGCTTCTGGAGGACATAACAATAATAGAGCTTCATCTTAAACATACAGAGCAGCTGTGTAAGCGTACACTTAGTTGTATGTCTTTATTTTTTACATGCATCCTGTTCATCTCGTCCGCGTGTGAAGGATCGGCGATGCCTTGAACTCTTCTCGTAGTGCACACACGTGTTTTGCTTCACTGTAAATGACCTCAGGCAATATTGATACGCTATCTCTGAGGCTTCCCATAGCTTTCTGTATCATTTGCAATTCAGTCAGTGTTTCTTACTATTGCAGAAAACACTACTTGTTTCATGTAACATTTATCAAGGCCGTCATGAAGATCTCCTTTCACAGTTCTCAGTGTAGATAAGTTTTGGACAGCCTTTACTGTCGAGCCTCCTGCTTTGCAACTTTTCAATTGACAAGATTGTTTGTTTTATTGAAAGGAGTATAGTTAGAACTCAGCGTCCCTGCTTCGAATGTCTCTGTTCCTCGACTTGTACTCGGGTCACCTGACTCGCTCTTTGCTCTTCGAAAGAAAAGAAAAAATGTTTCCGCGGTCAACAGATTTCTGGCTCGCCAGAGTTTCTTCATGCTGTCAGTTTTGCGTCCCGTGTATTTTCAGCTGCTCGGAGATGGCAGATGGTGCTACAAGCAAGTGGCCGGCATCACAACACATTTTGGTGTCGAGCCAAAAGGAAGATGACATGATATATTACTGCACTTGCCTATTTGACCAGTTACTCACTGTCACTTTTTGTATTTATTTTCTGTTATTGCAAAGTAAACCAGCCCTTTTAAAAAAAAAATCTTCCTTTGGTTAGCTAATGATAAAGAATGAAAGCAATACAGTAGTAATATCCCTATAAAAAAAATGTTTTTCAAATGACTTCAACAGCAATGAAGTGCAAACAAATAAGTTGCCTGGGCATGAATTGTCTTTTGCAGGTTTCAGCTGATCAGTTATGTCCAAGAACACTAATATACCATCTTATCAGCTCTTATCACTAACTTCAAATTCCCTCTGTAGTGTTTGAATGGGCATCCAAATCTGTTTGCAGTACGTTTCCCAAAAAGATGCACTCCTCCTTTTTTCTACGCTTTCAGAGCAGCACTTCCAGATACACAGTATATAGTAAACATACAGTATACTGTATGTGTATTTTTCCGCTGCCATACATCTTTCTTTTCCTCGCTCCACATACATAAACAAAACACCGAAAATCATTATAACCACACTGTTTTTTTCCCAACCTTGCGTAAGAGAGGTTTCTTTTTGAGCCTCTCGTATGATCAAACTGAGCTTTTTTTTTTCTGTGACATCCGCAGGGGATCGCTAATTTGCTGTGCTTTGTTTAGAGCAGTGAGTCGTGTGTCCTTGGCATACAGGCTCTCCTCAGTCACTGTTGGAGTGTGCCACCGCTCCCAAAACTGTAGAGCGCCACGGGTAAAGAGTTTCCCCCCTCGGAGCAGGAAAGGGTCAGAGCAGCACCTTCAAATAACATTTCTGGTGTTTAGCAAAACACGGAGAGGCAGAGGGAAGAAGTGAGAGAGAACAGTCATCTCACTGCTGCACAGCCCCCGGAGACACAGCCCCACCTCTCTCCTCACATTCGCACATGTAGACACGCTCAAACGCATGGAGCCAGTGGTATACACACACACACACACACACATACACGTACGGGGGCAGCAGCACAGGCTGCGTTCTCCTTTAACAGGCACCAGCACAGGCAGTCTGTTGTCTCTGGCAGCCAGTGACGTCTCTCTGGCCCAGTGTGTCAGAACATGACGAATAGTTTAATGTGCCATTATCCAAAAAAGGTTATGACAATAGGAACACAGTTTAGAAGGTCTAAAAAGCAGAAGTTACACAGGCAGCAGGACGAGGCTGTACACTTTACCTATGTGTATAACTTTGAGATAAACGAAAAGCAGTCACGCTCCGTTTTTTTTATTTTTATTTTTACAGCCCTGAAATATAAAACCACTGTGTTTTATTTTGTGTGCATGAGGAGTTTGAATGTGTGTGTGGGTGTATGGGAGAGAGACGGCAGTTCTTGGCTCATTAGGAGAAGTTAGACCATTGTTTGAATGTGTTTTGTGTTTTAAAATGTTTCAATTCCTCAGAAATAGAGCGATTTTCAATGTAAAGAAGAGAGGAGAAATCAAAACCCACTCTTGATTAGAATTGGCCCACAACCCTGTAACATTCCTCTTGGTGTCTTGGTGATGCGTAGGGTATTTTTAGTTCCTCAAAACCGCACAACACTGCATCTCTCTCTGTGCGCGGCCAAATATTCAGAGCCCAGAGGTCCAAGTTGACCATGACAAAGCTAATTAGTCGAGCATAACAAAATTAAAAATCTGTTATCATTATGAGTCACCTCAGGATTCGGAAACTTGCAGTGTTTAGAAAATGATGGCTCTTTTATACTATTCGTGCTCATGATTGCACCTGGTGTACTTTTTATGCACTTTCACTGTGTTATGATAAATGGGAGCCATGTGTACCGAAAATATTTGGAGTTCTATTTTTGAGGGGTTGGGGGGGGGGCGTTCTCTAACACAGATATTACGCCCAGGTTAATGAGGGAAATGAACTACTTTTTGGATGACAACTGAACTGATTTTGGTACTCCATCATTTGCAACTCAAAGTCACAAGCCATATCATAAAGGGTTGATGTAGCCTACATGAGGTCAGAACATAAAGTGGAACGTTTACACATGATGACATGTTGTGGTTCGGTACAGATAACCTGATGAAGGCCAAGCGTGAAACACACACGCTAACATCCAGGTCTCTTCAAGCACTTCACAATGATAGATGACACTGTTACAACACTTCCTCAGTACAACTGGAGGAGTGTGTCTGGACAATGTCTCTGAAGGCAAAGCATGTTATTATTACGGTTACCTTTTTGATTTACAGTGTGATAGTGCTGATGTGCAGCAAAGATCGGGCTGAACCCTGCTGGAGCCCATACTGAGTCTGCTTCTTCATTGCACCTGTGGGTCCCCATGTATAGGGCCGTATCACAGTTGAATGTTTTATTTCCCTTTTGGCGACTGGCTTGTAAACACTCAGCGAGGCCTAACTGTCACTTTGGAAAGTTGTCAACCAGTATAAAATAAAATAAACTAAAACTCAAGGATTTGGCCTCTTGTAAAGTACTTTTCCATCCCTCAACCTCCCGGACACGTGAACCAGGATTCTACGGATCTTGGATGAGAATGAACAGTTTGTACTGGCAAATATCCACAGTCCATTGTGAGGGGATGACTAAAACATGAGATTTATGCCCTGATTGCATTTGACTGATGGTACTGACTCATGATGTGTAACACTGCTGCAATAAAACACTGTTCCTATTTTGCATCGTAACTCGAACTACTAATGGGGGAATAAGAGAGACCTTACACATTTATCATGCATATATACACAAAACAAAATGTACCTGGTTCTTTTGAAGTTATTCCGACATAACGCAGCTTTTGCAGACGGCGGACGGCACCCTCTGTCCTTTGCCTCCTCGATAAGGAAAAACTCTCCCAAAAAAAAAACTTTTAATGGGGAAGAAAATGGAAAAAAAACAAAGGAAGAGCAACAGAGGAGGGATCCCCCTTCCAAGACAAACAGACATGCAATAGATGTTGTTTGTACAAAATAGACCGACATGGTAAAAGCAAATGAGAGAGAGAGAGAAGGAGAAGGGAGAGAGAGATAGGCACACTGCCTGGACGCGGATGTGTTTTTGGGACACAAACAATGAGGGGAAGAGAGATGCAGTAGTTTTCCAGGGTTTACAGTATTGTCATATACTGCTATAAATACCTGGTTTAAAGGATTCATTGAGAGTTAAAGTGGCCTGAAGTTATCAAAGAATACGCGTGGTATGGAATATACGGTTCAAGGAGATCATACAGGTAGGGCTGCAATTTACAATTATTTTCATTATCGCTTAATCTGCCAATTATGTTCTCGTTCGGTCCATAAAATGTCATAAACTAGTGTGTAGTGTCCATTCCAATTCCTCAAATCCAAGGTGATGTCTTTTGTCAGTCCAAAAGCCCAAAGATATTCAGTTTAAAGTTATATAAAACAGGAAAGCAGGAAATCTTCATATATGAGACGCGGAAAACAGCGTTTTCTGCCATTTTTGCATGAAAAATGACGATTAAATCGTTTATCAAAAATAGTTGGCTATTATTTTTATGACGATGGACTAATCGATTAGTCGATTAAATGTTGCAGCTCTACAGAGCGGAATGAAGGTGTGTGTTACCTTTTTAAAGTGTGATCTGACATGGTTAGGTACCTAACGCAGAGAAGCTAATATTGGTGTAATATTGCTGACATTTTCTGGGTTGAGAGAACATTGTAGCCACAGCATTTACCGAACCGTTTGAAGACTTTTAGTACTAGCACACCGCAGGCCCCACAACGAAAACGCTGTAATGCTTTCCCTTTCCAACTTGTATGATTGTAATACCCCAGAAAGAGACGACAGACTTAGAAAATAGCTTTATGTGATTGCAGTGCATCCTTTTAAATCCTCTCATAAAATGTAGGGCAAACAGGTGAAACCAACTTGTCCTCGGCCAGCCTGCCGCACAGTAGGCAGAGGATGATGTGATTTAGGATTTTAATCCGGGGGGGGGAACCCATGAGTAGCAAGATGAATATTACTAGAGCTAAATTCTGCTCTTTGTTGTTTGTCGTATTGTGCTTCTCTGGTGTCTATGTTTTTTTTGTTGGACTACATCCATGAAACATAACCACTGGGTGCATTCAGGCTAAAGGAAAGTGAAATAAGCAGCTTCCATGGCAGTGAAGACGTACCGACTTCTATGTAGTAAAGTGTATTTAACCTGTGCATTTCGAGTGACCTTAGGCTGATAAATGATATAGTTAAGAGTTGAGTGGATGATATCTTGTCATATTTATACAGTGGAGTACCTCTAGAATGTATTACCGGATCACAATAGTTCATTCACATAATGAGCGGCTCCATCTTCCAGAACAACCCAGGAAATCTCCACGTAAACATGGCACCCATCCACTGTGAACGAGTCCCATCAGTCTGCAGGATGAACAGAAACACGGGGAAGAGCTGAAACGTGACAGAATCACAGGAGCAGCACAAAACAGGGATAGTGTTCAGTGGGAGGGGAGAGAAAGAGAGAAAGAGAGAGAGAGAGAGGGTGAGTGAGAGACTATGTGGAGGAGTGGAGGCAGTGGCCTAGATGTGTGAAACGCCAGGGGTTGCTTTTTTGGTTCACTGGTTGACTACCGGAGGCAACCCAATAGTAGAGCAAATGTATTGGGGAAGTTCTGAACCACACAACTTCGAGACAAGTTGTGAATTGAATCATTTGGCAAGTAGGCCATAGCTTGTGCATACTTATTGAACTTTTGTTTTGGAGGCATGCACCACTGACTAATATGTTGGTGTCAGCTGCACACAGGGAACATGCATTATCATGGGAATCATAGGTGGCACATGTAGACTGAGACGCTCACACAGAGACCAAATCAATTTTTTTTTCCCCCGGACGGTCAGCGCAGCATTCCGCTTGACTGATAGCGATGGCCTTGGAGGCAGACAGCGACAGAGGTTCATCAAGAAGCGCTCATGAAAAATATCCCCGGGCAGCGTTGGAGCGCAACGGCTACGTGAAGACATGTGTCACCCCGTTGCACCAGGACGCAGCGAGCCAGTCGTGGCTGAGACTTGCCGTGACATGGACTTGGCGAGGAGTGTCGTCTGCGGTCTGCGTTGCCTCCGTCTCCGTTATTCTCGCTCTGCTGCTCAGATTGGTCGACTGGGATGCAGGCAGCAGCAGCAGCAACGCAAATAGCAGCGGCTCTCGTCTTCATTTCGTGGCGGGCTGCGCTGTGGAGCTGCTTTTGACTGCGTGTCACTGCGCCTCCCCCGTTTTTACACTCGTATGTGCCTTTTTCTGGGTCGGACTGTATCTGATTCGCTGCGGGGTGCTCATCCGCACCGCGGTGTTTTTGTTAGCCGTGTGCCACTTGGGTGAAGCCGCGGCGCAGTCCCTCCTGCGCGGCGCCGAGGAGCAGCTGCTGTCCCTCCCCGCAACCCTGGTAGTCCTCGGCTGCCTGGGCAGCGGGGCTCTGCTGGTCGTCCGGCTGCGTCAGGGAGTGTCCATCCTCGTCTTCATTAGCATCATCAGGACCGTCTCCCTCGTCTCTTTGGGCAGATTCCGGGCCAGCTGGAGACCCTACCTGGCCTACCTGCTGGGGCTGCTGGGGGTTTTGCTTGCGAGGTATGCTGACCGGCTCCTGCCGGCCTCAGGGACCAGCGGGACGGGGTGCTGTGGCTCTGTGACCGGGGCGAAGGAGGAGGACATCCCTGTCTTCAAAAGGAGACGGAGGTCCAGCTCCATAGCGGCCTCGGAAATGATGGCTCACAGTCAGAGCAACAGCAAGTCCCACCGCAGGACTTCGCTGCCTTGCATTCCGCGGGACCAGGTAAGACATGTCCAACTTCGGACGTTTGAACCAGAGCATATTGAAAGTTTTGGTTTTTGCTCTTCTTATTTCTTCCACTGTATATCTGCAACGTTTTTTGTTGTTTGTGGTGTCCTCTCACTTTCGCTTGATGGCATGTGTGACAGCTTTACGCACGTTTCCGTCATGACAACGGGCAAACCGGGGTAACACAGAGTGTAATAACACGCTTTATTATTACGTTACTAATGACTTATATGTGCTTTATAGACCTACATAGGCTGCAGTATCGGAGACCCAGTACTTGCCTAGGATTTGTGTGATTCACGCCTGCTATGGGGTTTTGAATTGCACCATCCTCTGCACCGTGCAAACACTGCTGTTTACCGTCGCTCTGACACTGCTGTTAGTTTGGTCATCATCATTGTGCTCTGCTGTTTGTGCTGCTGATAAGCAAACGGATGGTGCACTTAGCATGCCAAGTTACCGTGTGCCTGTTAGTGTGTGCGCGCGCGCGCGTGTGTGTGAGCGCGCGCGCGGGCATGCATAGGTGTGAGGTCACATGTAAATATTTTGAAAGCCTCTATTTATCCTGGGTGCTGGCTAGTGGTGTGGTGCACGTGTTTCCAATGTTAACACATGATGGAGCAAAATGTGATAGAACTGTCCTCAGAGGAACCTCCTCTTGTGCTGCATGATTATTGCAGTAGCAATGTCAGTGGAAATAACAGCAGAGAGGATTATGACTATCCTAGTTATATTGCACATCACTTTGCTTGCATTCTGATGTGTTAATTCAAATGAAACCTACATATCACTGTTGTTGATCCTGGAGGTGTTAGTACTTTTTTTTGGAAAATGTCAGTATACTGAATGGGTGGTGAATGAAGGTAGTGATAACCCATTAAATTAGCTGGATGTGACCAAGAATCCATGAATGAGGTGGATGTGCTTTTTTCCTTTTTTAATGAGCTAACTTGGCGCTTGAAGCACACTCTCTGTTTGTTACCCAACTTGAGCTGCTCACATCCCTAAAATAGCACTGATTTCAGCCTCTTAGCGTACTTCCTTAAATTGTGTTGGTTTATTTTTCTCTGAAAAATGTTTATTTTTGGCACATAAGTGTGACACAGTTTGGGATTGTTATCTATGAATCAGTATTTAAACATCTGTCTTGTGTTCTGATTTAGATGTGCCGATGTGCTTGTTTCCGATCAAAATGCCGTGACTGTGATTGATGGCAGATTGTGGACTTGCACACCATAACACTTCTATCTTTATGGGTCACAGAGAGAATTGCCGATTTGCTTTGCAGCCTAATATGATGTAGAGAAACAGAAGTTGTTTTTTAATAAAGTGAATGACATATATTTTTTGTTAAGTGGCATACAGCCAAAGTTAGAAGCCATTCATAAAATATTTTACATATTGCCTTTTTCTAAATGGGAAATATTGCTTTGATTTACACAATTTACAAATAGTATTCTGCATCTCCTATATCTATATTTATATACTGAGGTTCTTTGTCTGTTGAATCTACAGTGTTTAGCTTAACCTCAATGCTGAGCCTCTACCAACTATGCACTACCTACTTTGCAATTTAGTTTTTAGTTCCACACCATAACTTGACAGAAAGTTGAATGTTCACAAAACAAAAAAGTGAGGCCCAATATAAAGCATTTTTCAGATGTGGCATGCCCTGCAGGAATGACTTTACATCCAGATCAAATCTGTATTTTGGCTTTGCTTCATATTTATAATCACTGAAGAACAGTAAGATATAATACAATGGCAAAAGTGGGCCTGAAAAAAAAAAAAGTCTGTCATATTAATCTACTTTGATAAGACAAATGTGTGGCGGAAAGCTGTAAATGCATTATTCAAATACAAAAAAGGAAGGGAAACATTAATAATCTTTTATGCCCGGCAGGTGCTCTGTGATTTCATCTTATAGAAACATTATAAGCATTTTGCCTCGACTGACTTCATCACCTGATATGTACTGTATGCATAGCACCCGCTCACTCATTCACATTTGCGTATCATGAAAACCTATTAGATCATATTTTTATATGATGTTTTTATGAGTGTTGACCTGCAAACAAATGATGCTTCCACCGATCATCCTTTTCATACCCATGAACGCCTCCTGCACTGAAGGTTACTCTCCTGCCGTCTTTGCCCCTGAATGTGCTCATGCCCTCTAGTGACAAACTAAGATAAACACAAAGAGATTCGGGGAGACATGAACAAGGAGCTAGGAAATGTTGCCACATGGGATCCATACACATGCATGTGCAGCGGGGATTCACAGTGATCCTTCTGAGTGGGTGAGCTTGTGTCATACTCACCCATGTATAGCTAAGCTGAAAAGCAGCGTAATCCTAACTGACACTGGTCTTTTTCCTCTGTTGGCTGGCAACGATGCCCTGATCTCATTTGTAGATTTTGAGACTTGAGAGGGAAAGACAGTGTGACTCAGAAAGAGAAGCTTAATAGCAGTAATTAAATGGCTCATCAGTTCTCTTCTTTTGATTTGTGGTGTAGTTGACGGTGTAAATGTTCATATAGACCTCACTGTGGGATGGTGGGTTTGGCTCTTTGGCTCTGTTTGCCTGCATACAAGCCTTCACAGGCTATAGCTACTTTAAAGCGGCTTTATAGCTCTGCCATTTTCCTGGATACCAAAATAAAAAGAAGTGAATCCAATTTTCAATCTGATTTTTGTATTGTTATTTTATTCCATATAAAATGTTGTGTTATTCATGTTCCTAAAATGTGCTTTTCTCCTGCTTTTTAGTAATCAAAATATACAATGATAAAAGTTTATTGTATTTATAAAAGCAAAAACAACTTCCTTAGCAACACAACTATTTTATTCACTCCAGGGCTGTTTTTATTCAAGATGATCTAAGTCAATTTTAGGTTCTCAATACGGAAATCAGAACATATCTATGATTGAGGGATTGCCTTAACACGGCTCTCAACATGGCGATGGTTGAACTAACGGCTAACAAGGACTTACTAACATGCACACGCAGCCGGACCGGCTATGTATACGAAGCACAGAGAAGCTCGGGTTAAAACACACACAGAGGGAGTGTGACTTCATTCTCTGCTCAGAACGACACTACTCCACCACTGTATATCTTTACATAGCTTAGTTTGCTGCTTTATTAACGCTCTGAATGTTGAATCAAGAAGCTTTATTGTGTTAGGCAATACACTTCACTTTGGTGTCATTATGGCCGTGGTGAGTCACCAACGGCTCTGTTACTGCAGATCACATACACCTTTCAGAGTGCCCTGATCCAGAGTCACACATGTTGTCCCATCTCACATTATCTCATTCTCTCATTTGGAAGCAGGAGCTGATCCCACATCAGCTGTCCGACTTTGGATGCTTGGTTGTTCATTGCTAATTGGTATCCAGGGAACGCTGAGTTACTGGACGATCTGTACTATTAGAACAGCTCCATTAGCCGCTCTACCCCGTCATGTCTGGAACAGGACTGATGACAAATTGAACTTTGAAACTTAACATACCTCACAATTGACCAGATGCTGAGGACAGCGTGTCCTCCTGAAGCCTGTCCTCACTGTGTGATCTGTAGGACCAGTGAGAAGAACATGGAGATTGATGCAGGGCAGAGAGACAGAGAGACAGAGAGAGAGAGAGAGAGAGAGAAACACAAACAAATGAATTGCACCTCGGGTTTCAAAGTAGTTAGAGAAATTACCAAAAATGGTATAATTTTTCTGGATTATTTTTTCTTTGTACTTATTTTTGGAATAAGTGTAGTTGTAAATATAAAGAGTTTTACAGTATGTTTAATACAATAATGCTTAACAAGGTGTGCTGATGTCCAAAAATATCATATCAATGTTCTGGCCACTTGGCAAAATGGAAGTTCAATGTCAGTCCTGTTCTTTTAGCTCTGTTTTGGTCTTATATCTTCACAGAGATTTGACTGTCTTCGCCATTTAGTCGCTAACTTTGCTCCGTCTGCTGTGAAATAAAAATGCAGCTCTTCGTGAGAGCTGCAGTCGTAAACTATTTATTTAATAGTCCAAATTGTAAGTGTAAAGTATATTCGCCATATATTATGCTCAAAAGTTTGCATAATTGAGTGGAAAATGTGCGTCATGCACTAAAATCTGTTTCCGTTGCACTTTGTCGCATTTCGCTTTAATCCAAGCGCCAACCTTTCCACCTCAGCCACGCGTAAAAACGTTTTTGCGATATTTCAAGATTCTTGCCGTTTCAGCTCAGGTTTTTGAAAATGTGCATCAAAACAGGTAGATAGAAACGCACCAAGCACTGCAAAATAATGATGATTCACTGTGTCAAAAATGTACTACTCACTGTAGAGTAAGCTCCCGCGTGTTCATTTTAATGGCAATTGTGAATGAGTGAACAAGGGAGTGAATCTGAACAACGTCCCAGTCTGCAGATCAAACCACCCCATATGGGACCATGACCCCAATGTGACAAAGTAAAAACAAGAACGTTCCATAATTATTTAATATATTAAGAATCTCCTGATACTTCTACGTCCTGATACTTCTCGTGTTGTCAAACTGAAATGATTGTAGCATTGCATGAACACACTTCATTTGTTTGGTTTAGTCAGTCGTGGAGCGTTTCAAAATCTGCCATTTGTCCATTCACTTGAGGTATTGCAGAACAGGCAACATTTGACAACAATTAGTCAAATCGGAAACTCAAATTTGCTTCGTCTCCTTTGCTTCCCTCTCAAATGATCTCTCTGACACAAACATCCACAGTTTGCAGGTGCAGTTTATCTGTACTGTAGATAATGAAGCTTTCCAGAGTGCAGTTGTACCTGAGAAAAAAGTCGGGGTTTTCATCAAGCGTTGGTTCTGCAGTATTTATGAAGCAGGCTGGTGCAGCCTGCCAAGCCAGAGGCAAGACAGGCACTCTGCTGAACTGGAAGTTGGGAAATGGCTTCGGCTATGTGGCTTTATTTCTGCAATTTTCCTTTTTTCGGTGAGAATGATTTATTGTTTCGCTGTTGTACCGCTATGCAGAACATATCAGCTTATATTAAGGGAGGTTTCTTTACTATCAATATGACGCCAAGTTGATGTTTAATATTTGAGGGTTTTGACATGAATTTTACTCAACTGTGATCTTTCTTGGCTAGCTCCACACAGAGACCTTGTGTTATGACATAAGTTGTTTGTCTTTTAGCAAGGGTCTCAGTGGGATGGGGATTTCGGGGGGGAAAGGCCTCTGCTAGTGGTTTTTGGGTCACATGCATTTGAAAAGCACTCACTCTATACAAGATAGGGAAAACCATAAATAGAATGTCTAAAAAAAGTAGCAACATTTATTTTTTCATGGAGTTGTTTCCCTCTCTGTTACAAAGTCACGATAGTTCATTACAGCAATGTTAACATTCAGTTTCTTGTTTATTCCAAGGCCATCAAAAATATGACAAAGTTACTGTATGATAAGTTGCACTACATTGGAAACGTGTCAAAGTATAAAGCCTTAGCAGGGTGAAACAAGTCAGTTTTCTTGCCATTTTGAAATCTTTGTTCATTTAAAAAAATGGAGGTCAGACCTTGAATAAGGCCATACTGTGTTGCATAACATATTCATCATGACAGATTTTAAAGCAGAAACATGTGCTCTGAGATCTATTTGAGGGATGGCCCATGTTCTCTCATTGACGCAGACACATTTCCAGGGAGACACGCAACCTAATCCGGTCGCTGGAGCTACCTGACTTTGGGTAACATTGGGGCTTATTATACCTTTTATTAAGATAATGGAGAATTTAGTTTTTTTCTGCTTCTAATGATACATAACACAGTGAGGTTTTAACAACCCTTTTCACCAAAGAGAGCACTGGTAGTGGACTTTTATTTTCATAAAATTCGGCACAAGCATAAACGCATGTTCATGTCATACAAACGACAGAAGACATTCCCCATCCTCCATATACAGTATACAGTATACACCCTTCTACTGAAAAAAGGTAGAGGGCCATAAAAGTGCCTGTGCATAACAATATATATATATGAAATATCAACTGTCCTACTCTCAGGGAGTCTTCATTGTTCATTGCTAGATGAAAGGGTTGAAAGAGTAAAAGGAGAAAGAAGTGTGGTGAAATGTGCAGAAATTAGGCAAGGTTAAGGGAAAACAAGGCTACAAAGTGGGTATTTAGTAGCCAGGTCTGTGTTGCCAGAGGTACAACTGTGGCCTTTCTTGAATGGATCATTCAATTCAAAAGAAAAGCTGAGAAACGCAGGGAGCAAAAGTAGAACAAAAGTAGACGGAGCGACAGACGCTGA
This sequence comes from Bovichtus diacanthus, assembly GCA_943590825.1. NCBI lineage: Eukaryota > Metazoa > Chordata > Actinopteri > Perciformes > Bovichtidae > Bovichtus > Bovichtus diacanthus. The sequence goes on along the minus strand of CALSBV010010348.1, from coordinate 7,902,291 downwards.
AGATAGTGGAACAGAGATGGAAAGATGGGTTAAAAAAAGAAGTGATTGAAGGAAAAGAACACACTGGCATTAGCACAGGCTGCATCCAGCCCCAAGCAGCAGTCAAATAGCAGAGTGTGTGTGTGTGCGTGCGTGTGCGCGTGTGTGTGTGGGGAAGGAAGGGGGTGGACAAACTAGCTTGAGGGGACCTAATGCAGGAGCTACTGCGTGAGAGAGGAGCAGCGAGCGAGTGAGAGGAGGGGAAAGAGAGAGTGTTGAAAGATTTGCTGGGGAGGGTGAGGGAAGGAGGGGGAGTGAGAGGAGGTTTGCTGCCAAGCGCAGGAGAAGTGTTGATGGTAAAAGGACAACTATCTGGTCCCTGTGTTCAACCTCTTTGCTGCCGTTTCTAAACACACCATCGCTCCGAGCTGTCGCACGGCCTCGCAGACGCACTGTTGTGGCAAGTTTGTGTCGATCGCATGTGGTTTTGTGCGACACATATCGCCTGTGTGTTTTTGTGTGCTTGTCTCTGCATAATGTGAATATGGCTCGATGCCATATGCTCCCGCAGAGACAGGAGAGGGCCGGCGAAAGAGCAAAAAAAAA
>CALSBV010010348.1:7893215-7896505 GCA_943590825.1 Bovichtus diacanthus | reverse complement strand
CACACACACACACACACACACACACACACACACACACACACACACACTGCACACACAAACTCTCTCGATCTCTTACTCTCCCTCTCTCACTCTGTCTCAATCAAACACTCACACCAATGCGCACAGAGCTACATACAGTACGCACACACACGCATACTATGTGAGCCGGTTCCTTTAGGCCTGATGCAGCGTGTGCTAATGTCAATGTGTTCCCTTGGTTCATTCATCTTATTTTCTCCAACATCTTTCTCTGCCATTATCCGCCTCCCACTTTTTTCCTTCTCTGACTCTCTCCGTCTAATCTCATTCAACAAGGAATTCAATGACAAAGTCCTTATTGGGTGAAGCTGGTCTGGTGTGAAACAGGCTGAGTGTGTTTGGTTTAGCCTGAAGACAAGGCTACCCAGAAGAGCTGCTTTCTGTCTGTGGATTTGTTCTCCTTCAAGTTTCATTCGAGGGTGTATGTGTGTCGGTCTCTCAGACCAGCGTTTACTAAGTGTTCTTTTTTTGTGTGCAGACACAAGATACGCGTCACACAAGAGTCACAGCTTTTGCATGCAGAGCGGCCTTATGTCGGGCACGACATAATGAATCGCTATAGAGAAATAATCATAGCATCTTCATGTTATTTAGGGGATAGTATCAACTCGGGAGAAATTGCTGAGATAAGCAGCCATCAAACAATATAAGCCTAGAAAATAAAAATAGGGTTTTTGTTGAAAATAAAATTGGCTTAAATAGTATATAACTTTGGACATTTTGTCTAGATATTAATAATATTATAACCCATGGTCTCAAACCCGTGTTCTCACTTATGTTGCCTGATTAGAGCTCTTCTCAGGACTGTGTGGGCGTGTACAAAGTAGACTGCGCTTGATTGACAGCTCCCTCGCTCTGCTGTTAGCTTTGTTGCACCTGTTAAGGCGGGACTTTATCGTAGTTATTAGTTCATAGAGGTTGGTGACATCACGTACTTTCAAGCATAGCTCCACCCGACTCGAAACTGACCAGAGGTCTAATCCCCCAGAGTGATTGAAAACACCTGTGTGTGTGTGTGTGTGTGTGTGTGTGTGTGTGTGTGTGTAGGGACTTTAAATATTCTAAGCAGTGTATCACATATTTAGCCTTATCCACATAGTATATACGTATTTATCCAGGGGTTTCAGTTTTAAGCACAAATCATATTTACAGCTGTCTGAAAGAAGTGATTTTTGTGTGTTAAAATTCTCAGAAATATCTTACAAAACAGCAGGGAATTTATTTATATATTAGCACAAAAAGTTAAAGAACGCACATGAGACTTGATGTTGTTGATCAGACCGCTGAGTACAGATCATGTAGTTCAGGGTTTTTGTATGTCTCATGATTCTGAGCTTTCTATTTTATTTTGCATCATAAATCAGAGCACAATAATTACATATGAAGGCTACTGTCAGTAGAGATCGACAGATCCAAACTTTTTTTCCCCCAATTTCTGTATACCGTAGCGTACATTAATTATTAGAACTATTGTATATGGTCCTTTCAGAGTGATTATGGTTCTTACTTTTATGATTGTGTTAATGTTAATATGCTGCTACAGTAGCACCTACACAGGTCATTACCACAAATATGTCAGAATATATTTGTGTTTTTCACACCTCACTTTCCATTGAACACCTATCAAAATACATGTTTATTTAGCTCAAAGCTGAAATGTTTGCGCCGCAAATCTGAATCTGAAGTATAGCAGAAAGTGATTTGGCACAAATGTCTTTTATCAGTTATCTTCCCTAAAGAGTATCATCTTGAAAATTTTGGAGAGGAAACATGAAAGAAGCACAGACACCAAATGGGATGTAAGTCATTATGCATGCAGCTCCAAATGGAAGAGCAGTGTCTGGACGCTCACGTTGTTCCCACGGGACTCAGCCTGAAATGGTAACGCCCGGCAACGTCGGTGTCAATCAGCGTGAGCAGAAAGCTGACAGAGAGAAGTGGGTTGTGGGAGCTGTGACGCACTCCCCTCTCACAGTAATAGGAGTAGAGAATGACAAGCTGGCGTCAGTAGCCTAACATGGGTACAACAACACGAGGGAAAAGCACTCCACTTAGCCGTGGAGCCTTGGAGGGAGGAGGAAGACGGGAATGAAATTGTGCGTGTGTGTGTGTGTGTGTGTGTGTGTGTGTTTCAGATGAGTTCTGTGCATGCATGAGGGCCTGTTTGCGTGTGATTCAGCTTCCGTGAAGTAAAGATGACAAGTAGATCTTGCAAGAATATGAATGCACGCAGCTATCATTTCAACTGTTTCGCAATGGAGGACTTAATTGTTTTATTGTTAGTTTAGTTTATCAATATACTAGTCAAAAGATCGTCGTTCACTGCACACATTTTGCACACATTAAAAAAATTGCGATATATAAATTTGATATATAAGTGATACGTCATGATATAGTCCATCTGGAAATGAAATTGAGCAAAGAATTCAGAGATAAAAAAAAGAAGATGGGATTGTCTGTTCTTGGCTATTCCAGTGATTTTAAATGAGAAGGACATTACAAAGATGTAAATCTTAGTTTGCTGACAGATGCATGCATGCATTTACTTGGCAGTGCATGCAAAGGCTTAGTCATGCAACTCCGCAGTGGAACACACACACACACACACACACACACACACACACACACGCACACACACACACACACACACTTGCCTAAGGCTTTGTTGGTGGCTGCCATCAGCACAATCCATTCACAGGGGACGAAAAAAGGGTAAATAATAGAGACAAATAAAAATAATTCAAACAACAAATATCTTATCTCTATATTCACTGTCAGCGTTAACTCATTTTTCTTATTAGCGCACACACTGTTTATGTACTACATAGTGAGAGAACGACTTTCCCCGAGCTCTCTAGCCTACTTTTACTTATTCATAGCTTCTGTAAACAAGTCATCATAATGTGACTTCTGGGAATGCAGAGAATTAATGATAAAGGACTGAAACATTTTTGTCATGAGGATTTTTAATAATGCATCGCATTTAACTTTACTGTCCTTTCCTGTCATCCAGTCATGCCACCCCAATTGTATCTATAAGTGTATAAATGATAAGTATATCGGTGTTTCCTATCGAACACGTGCGTTGCATCTACGGAGATCAAAAACAAAAAAAGACAAGTGGAGAGAGGTATTAGAGGTAGATGTCAAGCTGTGGCACGGTCATTGTGAGTCTTTCTCATTCTATGCTAACATTGCCAACATCCATGCAAATGGATATTTGACTGATATGCACAAAGATACGAACAGAC
>CALSBV010010348.1:7845715-7888215 GCA_943590825.1 Bovichtus diacanthus | reverse complement strand
CATCATGATCTTTTCAACAAACAACTGAAAACTGTCTACTTATAATATACTCACGACTTGTGTATTATTGGGTTTGGTTTAATATTTAAAATCATCCCAACTTTTCCCCATACTGGACAAGCAGGTCCAGCTTTAGCCAATGACAAACCTACCATCTTAATAGACTTTTAATGAATCAATATGTACCTCAGTTTCCTGATGCAGAAAGCCCTTTTCTGATAATGCACATCACTCGCTGCTCGGTTGTCATGCATCACCTGCTCTCACAGGAAACACTTGACAAGTAGTGGGCGTAGTGTAACTGTGGCCAACTGAGCCCCGAACAACAATTTTATGGTCCATAGTGGAGTCACTTTGATCTTTGTCCCAATGTATCCTAGCAACCAGGTATTTCCAATACAACTGATTTCAGTGTACTGCAAGTCTTCTCATCCCTGAACCATTGGTGAACATTTGCAATTGGCAGATTCAGAGGCAGGGGCGGGTGAGAGGACGGAGGGAGGTTCATGAAGCAGCAGAGGAGAGGAGAGCAGTGGAGAGGAGAGGGCGAGGAAGTGTTTGTCGACTGTATTAGTGAAATGTCAGTTGCTTTGGATTGAGCCTGCTACAACTGTGACATTTGAAATAGAGTTAAAGGAAGGGACGAGCACAAAGCTTGTCGTATCATATCTACAGTATAGGAATCTAGATAGCAGGATCAGGATTGAGCTGGTTGTGTTCCAACTGAACACGAATGATGCAGAGAAGGCACTCGGCAAGTATCATGGGACGCCACCAGGACAGTACACATCCTCCTAAACAGGTATTGGCTTAACTTGTCTCTCCCCTTCAGTCGAGGTGTATGTGCTCTATGTACATGTGCGTGCGCTTTGCCTCCGCACTTGCGCACATGCGTGCAGGGGAAGGAAAGCCATTTAATCAGTAACGGTGGTTTAAATAGGACAACTTGAAGCAATGTCTAAATTAGGCGTATTGAGTTTTTAGGTCAATTACGCATGTGAGACTCTGGTGTTCGTCACCAGGAGAGTGAAGCCACTGTTGAGAGATTCAGTGTCACTCTTAGATGGATGCTATTTGTTGAGCAGCATGTCCTATAAGCGCGGATGTGTCATGTGTTGTCTCGCACCAACACAATGGTAGTTTCATTATCCTCAAGTCAAACTTGAAGAACGATTGCGTCGATATCTATTGATTTTGTGTTAGCGCCACCTTTGCACATTGTGAATATGAGAGACTGTGAATATGACGAACACAGTGGTAGTCTCTGGTGTTCTTGACCAGCTCACAAAACACTTCTTAGCTAGCCTGTGCCAACCTCCAAAACACGTACTTATCTCATCATTATTACCAAATCAATAGATACATTTGCTAATGATTAATAGCCTCGCAACTGTCAGGCGCACCTGCTCTGCAATCCTGCAACTGTGCAATCATCCTCCTGTATCCAGAACATGAACTTGGCCTGTGGCTTGATACGTTGGCGACGTCCATGCTTCAGCATTAATTCTTAAAGCAGCGAGACGTGTGACGACTTTCTTCATATTTCACTCTGTTCTGTTCTGTTGGTGCAGTAGTACAGAAACCGGCAGCTCACCACTGTAGTGCTGTATTTACAGTTCTTGTAGATTTGACTGTGGAGAAGCTCAGCTGGCCTACTCAAGTGAGCTGTTCTCCTTTTCACTTGACTGGCCATGGCCTGCCTGTGGACTCAGCTCCTCTCTCTCTCCCGCTCTCTCTCTCTCTCTCTATCTCTATCTCTTTCTCTCCCGCTCTCTCTCTCTTCATCTCTCTCTACCTTTATCTCTCTCTCTCTCTCTGCTCTCACCATCTGCCTTTATGCCTGATCTGCCTACATATCTCTTAACTGTCTCTTAGGAGAGGGCTGGGGGGATGGGGGTAGAGAGGGAAAACTGATATAGTGGGAAATAGCAGATATGAGAAGAAGACGTGAAATAGGAAACTGGAGAAAAAAATAATTGCGAGAGGGGGAGAGAAAAAGAGGTGGTGGGGGGGAGGGATAGTGCACATCCCCGTGATAATAACATAGACATACATCTGTGCTCGGAGGGAATAATCCCATAGTGTGTGTGTGGTTCAGGCTGAAATCAAAACATAGCATTTCAAATCAGGTTACCTGTTTTTTGTGCATGTGCAGACTTCCTTATTCGAGTTTCTTGCGCTAAGCTGTCTTATAAATGATCAAATTTTAAGGTCATTTAAAAGATAAAAAAAATTATTATGGGGATTTCCAGTGGTGAAATTTTCTTTCACTGCTACGTTCTTACTCTTCTTGGCCAAAAATCAATGTAATGCAATCAAATTCAATTCAATTGTCCAGCCGTTTATGTTGATGCTGTATCGGACATACACCATGGTCATTTTGTAATGTATAAAATTTTAAGGTGTGACCAAGGGATGGGTATCGTAAGGATTTTATTGATTCCGATACTGATACTGCTTATAGATTTCCGACACTCATCAATACTCTTATTATCTCATTGATACTACTCTCTGTAATTTGGTGCAAAAAGTAATGCGTGAAAAGATTCAACATTTAGAAACATAAATTAGTACTTTTTTAAAATCTAATTTAGAAGTGCTTAAAACCCTTGCTGACTGTGTCCTGAGATAATAACTACAGACTTGTTTTTACAACGATAACATGTGTTACCTTGACGATGTAGAGACAGTCGCATTTTTAGTTTGGCAAATTCCATCAGTATCAGAGACGCTGGGAGACTGTACAGAGGATGTAAATGCTGCAGCCGCTTTGCTAAAGTAGTCAAATACGCTGCACTGCGTCAGATTCATAGACAGTTGTATTTGTAAGTGTGTCATGCAAATACCTTGCATGGCAGCTGGATTATCAGGAGATCACACGAAAAAACCTTGAGGAGTTCAAGCGCTTGTGTCCGTCCAGCCTGTGGCCTGACCAATTAGCATCTTTTCAAGTAGTTACCTGCAGCTAGCGAACGTGGTTTAGGTGTGTGTGACTTGACACGGAGAGGCGACCGTTGGTTCAAAAGCACAAACCCCTAAAGTTAGCGTAGATGCTGAAATAGCATCAGTTATATCAGAACTGGAGAGTATGTCTTCATTGAAAGAGGAGCTAACAACAGCACTGAAAGTGATGTTTTCCCTCTTCTCCTGACTGGCTCCCGTAAGAGTTTGATTGACAAATTTCTATTTTTTTTTAAAGTGCCCGGCTTTTTCCAAATCGTTTTGAATGAGGGCTTTTCAGATGCTTCTGTGTAAACAAACCATCAGGTGTTACCCCCTTTACACGCAACTACCTTTTAACATATACTTCATTTAGATGCATTTTCAATGCATTTGGTAAAGTGAGCCCATACTTTTGAACGTTTTGCCCTGTCAGCCATGACTGGAGAGCACACACGCCGTAAAGCCCAACCCCACTATGAATGGATGTTGGTTTGCCTTTTAACATTCATGAAGTTATGTGGCTTTGACTAGTGATCCAAATCAGTAGTTCTATTCTTAGGAGCTGGATGTTCACAGATCTTATTTTACTTATCTGTGTTCATCATCAGAGACCAGTATTTAATATTGTTTTCTGTTACAATGCACTGCATTTGTTGAGGGATTATGACCCATCTTTCTGTGCGCAGAATGTACTGTATTACTCTGAAAGCCTGACAGACTGATCCCAAGGGGCAATTCTGGTGGGTGCGTGCGTGCGTGCGTGCGTGTGTGCGTGCGTGTGTGCGTGTGTTCCCACTGATGATTTACTCATTGACCATCGCTCCGCCTGCTGTCTCCTGTGGGCCTTTATGCTGGGAGGAATCGATAACCTTCTCCCTCGCCTTGCCTCACTGTGTCTCTACCAGAACGGCGCTCTGAAGCACTCCATCAGCTCAAATGCTTATACATGTTTCACTGAATGGGCTTGTAAATGCATAAATATACTGAAGTTAATGAAAACTGCTGCCACACACACACACACACACACACACACACACACACACACACAGAGACACACACACAGCCAACTCCTTCTATCTCCCTCTCTCCCTGACGTTAGCTGAACAGAGACCATTACTGCCAGGTAATGGGCGAATGTCACAATAGCAGGATGTCATAAAGCTCTGGAGTGGTCTAATGGGTTTTGTTCAGGTTGAGGTGACACATGCACACATACAAACACACGCTCTTCCAGGAAACTATCTTCCTATGTGCTTGATGCATTTACTCATCACATCACAGCCCCGAGCTCTGTTATGTTTGAAGAGCTAATACAATCTGTTTAAGGAAGGAAATTATGAGAATCATCTGTCACATGAGGGGTGGTTCTGCTGTTGTTACCTTTTATGTTTCCTCCTTAACTCCACCGGCGCATCTTTATCTTTGTCTACCTAAGATTCAGCTCTAGCAAAGACTGATATGTATGTGAGGTAGAGAAAAATTAACCGAGGAACCAAATAGAGTAGAATAGGTAAAATCCCAGGCTCAGGATATGAGTGAAATCACAAAACCGAAGTAAGAAAGGTACAGATACAAGCAGAGTGGCAAAATCAGAGGTTGCTGCCAGCCGCCAATCCTAGTAGCCCCGGGAGGCAGGCAGATGGGAGAGTGAAGGCTTATGGATGGAGCTACCACGTGAGCTCATTTGCTTCATGTGTTGGCACAGTGGGGGAGAGAAGGATGCAGGAGCGGAAAACGAGAAAACGTCAGGGCCAGTTTGAATGTCTTGATTCATCCAATCTAGCAATCCGTCAATGTGCCATGAGCTCGCCTATTATTTTCATTTCCAACTTTTTTTTTTCCAGCATCTTATTGTTGGTTTGCTTTCATCAAGGTGTCAACAGTAGAGACGGATACATTAAAGGGAATTTCTACAGTATACTAAGTAAATACATAGATATGGTTCATATGAAGTTCAGCAACAGCTGTCATGAAAAGGCTTCAAAGTTTATTTCAACAGATTTATTTCCGATACTGAACAGCAGACCATAGTGAAGAGGCTGTTGGGAATAACTGTTTTATTCTATAATATACCCTTTTTCCACTACATGGATTACTCATATTTCATTCAAAACCCCATTTTCCCAAATTCATCCTCACTCTCAAAATGCTTCACACACACACACATATTAGTACCAGATCCTAAAAATGTTCCTCCATATAAGAATCTACCTTAAACCGATTGTAGGATTGGGTATTGAACCAACTGAAATGTAGCGCTGAGGAAAACTACCACGTACTGAAAGCTGGCATTAAATATATGTTCAGCTTTGTAATCTTGTTTACATATTTTACAGATGATCCTGATTTTAGTCCAAATTTAAGACCGTTTTACTGAGGCACAGTTCTTGTGCAGCTGCTTGTGTTATGACAACATGAAACATTTGAGAAGAATTTTTCTTCCTTTGAATGAAAAAGGAGTTTGCAAGAAAATGTGTTTATATCTCTCAAAGTTCGTTATCAGAAAAAGTTTCCATAGTGGACTTCCCAAGACCTGGGTATTGTATCAACAAGCAAACAAAATCCACCGCTAGTGTTTGGCTGAAGACAGACGTTGCCAAAAGAATGTAGGCAGTGTTCGATGTTTAAGCGTTCAGATGTGTCAAACTTAAGCTTTCTGGTCCAGCCGCTGCCAGTCATTCCCATTAAGATTATTATAAACATACACAAAGCGTTTATGATTGGGGCGGCTGTGGCTCAGGTGGTGGAGCGGGTCGTCCACTAATCAGAATATTGCCGGTTTGACCCCCAATCTGCATTTCACATTGTCCTCGGGCAAGAACCCCAAATTGCTCCCAAAGGCTGTGTGTGAATGAGCATTTAGATTAGATAGACGATGTATAAATGTGTGTGAATGTTGACGTGTAGTGTAAAACACTTTGACTGATCAGAAGACCATATAACTGCAGTCCATTTACTATCGAAACTAGAAGTGTAAACATAACAGGTGGGAGAAATAATACTTTGAAAAAATATCCGAGAGTGGCAAGTAAACAGAAAAACTGTGTGATCTGCTAGGAGTTTGACAACATTATTTCATAACGCAGTTCATCCAGGGTTCAGTTGGGAGCCCCATCTCAGCTGCCTCTGACAAACTTAACTCATCTCCAACTCTCTCTGCAGTGTGCAGTCCTCTGCCTCTTCTATTCACCTAAATGTTGTGTTTTTGTGTAAAGCAAATAGCTAAATACCTAAATACATTTCTGTGTCGGCAGAGTCACGCAAGTAGTTGTGTTCCCGCCATGTTTTTGGGGGGGTTGACGATCGACACGGACCACGGTTTGTCACGAAGGACTGTCATTGAAAAGTGTTTGGAAAAGAGCAGGCACTTTGAAAAAAGAATACTTGGCATGTGATTGGATGAACCATATGTCTGTTGCTGACTTCAACCAATCTGATCAACCACGGCTTCAGCGCCGTGCTTTGCCACCTAAACCACGGCCGTTGCTGACAGTAGCCCTTAAAAAAAAAGTGTGTGTGCATTACTTGAAGACGTACGGTGTGGATTTGCGCGTGATCTCGTGATATCACAAGAATCAAGCTACTGTTCGAGGTGTTGTGTTCTTATATTTGGAAATAGAGACTCATAGAAATCAATTTCAGAAAACTTCTCTTCATATTAACTGTATTTATTCCATGATGATATGGTAGCATTACAAAAGTCCTCAGCTGAGGACCATGTCACTGTCCACAGACCACATTTAAGTAGTTACTCTGTCTCACAGATCTCTAGTTTACAACATATTTTATTCCCGCCGCCTTTCAGGTATAGTCTTCTCCCATTGGTTGGCTGGGGCCAGGTCCTATTGGCCCCTTGTTAGCACGTAGGTGTGGCCCCGCCTCTCAGCGCTTCTCTGCTCCAATCAGATCTTCTGTCACCCTTTTAGGTGGTGTACTCTTCCGCTTCACAGTTTACAAATATTGCTTCTTATTTCACAGTAGATTGGCCACTAAGTTACTTAATTCAATAACATCTTACATATCACATATTACATCTAAATAAGGACACAATAAGGCACATTGTAACAGTTTACATATTGATTATTCTCACAGAGGCCATATTGACACACCGCCAATCGTAGTTTTACTAGTCGTTTAGTGTCGTTCAGCTGTGCCTCTTTGTGACTTGAAAAAGTTAACGAAGACAATATGAAATGTGTAGGATGTCTAGTTTTCGTAGTTACAGAAATATTCAGCTCTGTCGCCAGCTATATGTGTTCAAAAGTTATCAGTGACATTGCTTCATTACTCAAATGTAAATGACGCATAATACGTCTTAAACACACACACACACACACACACACACATGTTACTCATCGCTGACAGCCGTGACACGTAAACATGTGTCATATTGTATTAATATATTATTCTTTTGGGAATACTGTCATGGGTGTTAATTATGACTGATTTTTTGATTTCAAACGGTTGCCAGAAAACCTTTTGAGCTTTTAGACTTTTCAAGAAAATCCTCTTTACACTATTAAAACGAATTGATTATAAGCTAAAGAGGAGATGATTAGCACATTAACGGTGGAATATATGATGAATGTCGGCAGGACGGGGTGGCGTGAGAGTGTGTGTGTTATTCTTTATAGGAATATCGTGTCTATTAGTGATGTTTTTATGGCTTTGATATGTTTAACACCATCATTACTCCTTACTAACCTTGACATGTTCAGCCCAAGTAGACATCATGCTATTAACTTTATTTATTTTTAGACTTTCACAGCAGCCGACCTAGCTGCTACGCAAACAGACTGGATGTCATAGTTACTTCCTTCTGGGACTGTAAAATGTTTAATTTAGTATAAAGACAGATGCTCACACACACACACACACACACACACACAGACAGTACATGTGCCGTCTTCAGTACACACACACACACACACAAACATATCTTCTTTCTATCTCAGGTACAGAGCTAGAGAAGCTGTGTGCGTCAGTGCGCTGTGACGTTTGTTCACCGCATCATCATCATCATCATTGCATTACACCAGAAAAGATGAACAAAGAATGATTATCTCACGCTCTCTCTCTTCCTCGCTTCTCTTTTCCAGTCGTCGGGCACCAACGTGGTGGTGGACATCGCGGTGATGGGTGAGGCCCACGGTCTGATCTCAGACCTGCTGGCAGACCCTTCGCTGCCCCCTAACACCTGCAGCTCTCTGAAGGCCGTCAGCAACCTCCTCAGCACCCAGATCAGCCTCCAGCCGCTCCACCGGCCTCGCGTCCCTGCAGACACACACACCTGCTCTGACTCGGAGGAGGGGCCGGAAAAAACAGAGAGACTGGCCATTCCAAAGGTAAATGCGTTCATTAAAAAAAAATGTGTCCTTTTCTGTCTTTGGTTAGGTGATTAAATGAATATCCAACGGCTGAACCATCATTTGAATAACGATGACTTCAGGATATAAATTGGAAAATCACTCACCAGCTAATAGGACGCATTGATTGGCCCCCCAGAATGACTTCTAAACCCCAAGTGTCATTGTAAGAATTACAGTATTACAGAATTACAGTAAGTGTGCTCAATCACATAATCTTTAATCTGTAGTACAGATCTGATTAATACAGATGGAAAAATTAACACCTGGGTCACTTATAGCAGTGGTCCCGAACCTGAGGGTCGGGGGCCCCCCAAATGATCCCCAAATAGAGTCACAAGATGAATAAAAAGATTAAGAAAATTGGGACCTTTGTCACATGTCCCATAGCCCCCCCCCTCTCTCTCTCTCTCTGTCTCTCTCTCTCTCTCTCCCCCGCACATTTCTACACTGTGCTCTGTCAAATAAAGGCAAAAATGCCAAAAATATGTAAAAAAAAAAAAAAGACATCACGTCATTTTAATAGACGCAATCAATCAATGCAATACAACAAGAGATATCGTATTTTTTAATTCCGTGCCTTCTCTTTTTTTGCATTAAAATTGGCATCTATCTTACCTATAATCACGCCGACACCGACAGTTCAGCTGTGTTATGCATGTAGCAGCTAGCGCAGCCTCAAGCAGCAATGAGGAGCAGGCTACAGAGGTCTGGTACACTCATTTCTCTCTAACTCCACACCCCCAGATTGTTGTAGTCCCAACTGACGCAGTGACATCACTTGAGGCAATTTATCGGCTTTCATACAGCTCCCCCTGGAGCCACAAAAGGCTTTTTCAAACTTTTTTTTTTCCAGCCTAACATTGTTGAAACAGAGCAGCTATTGGTAGCGAGAGAAACAAGTTAGCTCTGCACACACACTCTGGACCCGTTCATATGAGTCACTCTGTGTATCGCTGTGAGTGGAGAATCCAGTCTGCAGTTTAATTCATACACTCCGCTGATAAACTAGAGAGCTGTACAGCAGCACTGGGCTTCATGATCAACCGCTCCGTCTGGATGGATGCACTGAAGAAAGGGTCTTAAAGTGCAGTATAAAAGTATTACGCTCAACCAACAGACTTGGGACAGCATCAGGTTGAGATGTTCTCTTTTACAGTTTGTGTTGGAGTTAGTGTCATTCAAAATATCGGTCATCGATCTCCATCGATGGTCAATCCCTAACATGTGGTAGTACTCGCCAAGACCTGTAAACAGACCTTGGTGTCTAAATCCGGTAGAGTTCCCCTTTAAACTTGCGAAAGAATGTTCCCCATCAGGAAGCATATATTATAAAGGAAAACATTTCTGAATTAGTGATGTTAGATGTATTACCATCGCTGTGTTCGTAGAAAAGAAACAAGTTGTATGAAAGTTACGTTTTTTTTTTTTTCTGTACGCTGCAGTACACCCCGATTTCTTCCCTCACTGCTGGCGTAGTGTGGGGCTCTAATGTAGCTAACAATGACGCACAGGCTTCCAGAGGGCTTTTTAATGTTTTACAAGGCCAGTACTTCAAAATGTATGCGTGCACTTAAGGCGGCAAGGAAACTAAATAAAGCGTGTGATGCAATTCAGGATAGCCTACCAGGAAAGTGACAAGCAGCTTTAACACTGCCTGAGTGCACTCAAATGCTCGACCCATGTAGTGAAACTCAATGAGATGCTGTCTCATTTTAGCTCATTGGGGATTTGTGAGTCTGCATGAAGCAATGGGTTAAAGTTGGTGATTCAGCTCACTTGTGCTGCCCTGTTGTATGGCTCTGAACTAAGGACAGAAATAGCAGTTACATAAAGGCAATAAGAAATGTTGATGACAGAGGTGCATTTGTTATTCTGGTTTTTACTGAGCTTAATGGGACAGAAAAAACACTTTGTTTCATTTTTTGTTAAAAGCTGGGGGACGATTTGGCTTTCACTTGTCTTTGCTCAAGGTTCACATCCAGCAGGTCTGGCTATTTGTCAAGTTTATAGCAGCTCTCAAACATTAAAACACACTTCTGGTTCACAGGTTTGTCTTTATGATAATTCATATCACCGCCACACGTCTCCCAAAGCAAAACCATAGTGTTTGATATTTGTTTCACTTTAGTACGGACGTAATGCAACTGAGACTTTATGTAAAACGTCCAATATAACATGCAGCAATCCATCACAGCCAACATCATGTCTACTTACATTATTGTCACCTACATTATTGAATAATAATGCAGTGCAGATGTTTTAGATCTGCACTTAAACCTGCATTACCGCACAGTAATAAAATTCACAATAGCTAAAGCGCACATGATGTTCACAGTGATTGATTACCACCAATCACTGTGTCCTGCTTTCACAAACTATAAGATGCCTTTGATTCTTTGATTAGCTTTCCTTCACTGTAGGAGGGACGTATACAACACAGCACTATGAGATCATGTTTGTGTTTGTGTGTGTGTGTGTGTGTGTGTGTGTTTATCTGCCAATCTGCCAAGTGTAAGACAAGTGAACAGACAAAGGGGGAGGGACATGATTTTCTTCAATACAATGTGAAATGTGATCCTCTGCTGCCCTCTATAGTCCACTGTGTGTGTGTGTGTGTGTGTGTGTGTGTGTGTGTGTGATTAATACACTAACTGTACAAGAATACAAACTGACAAATAACTGAGTTTAGCTCAAGGCGTTACAACAAAATGTACAACATTGGATAGATTGACACCGCAGGGGAAACGAGTGTCACTCCATTCTACTTACCGTTCTTTCTACCATATGCTTTAAAAAATAAAATAAAATGTTTAAATAAAAAAAAAAAAAAAACAGGAATGGGCTGGAAGAACAAATATGGCATCAGTCTGGTTTGATGTTGAAAAGGAAACGCAACAGTTTTTCTTTAGGAAAAAATAGCTTGTGTTGTACTGTTTCTGCCTTTTTTCCATCTGATGTTCTATTTAGTCTCTAACTTGCAAACTGTGCGTGACTTTTGGGTAATTGTCCGTGGTCATAGAGTAAATGGGACCTGAGCTTTTTGTAATACCTGTCTGTCATTTTCAAAACCTTCCTGTTTAGAATATGTACACATACAAAGGTGATATACTAAAGTCACATTAACAGTATTTTCTTGAATACAAATACGATGAAACTGTTGCAAAACTTCCTACTGGGACACACCGTTATGATATTTGTGAATTATAAAAAAAATAAAAACAGAATAATTACAAGAAATCTTAGCGTATATGAAGGAATCGGAGCAGATGTGAAAAGACAGCAAGTAAAACATTTAAACTGTTTATGCAAAATGTACTCATTAATTCAATTCCCATGCAAAGAGTATGTTCAATATAAGTTCCACGTATCATAACATAAACATATACTTTCCATTGTCTCAATTTTGAGATTCTGTCCAACGCCCAAGCACAGTAATGGTGTCCTTCTTGCCCCCCAAAGCTTCTGTTAATGTGTAAACATGTGTTTTCTTTTAATCTGCATTACAGCGTTTAAGACGGAGTCTGCCCCCCGGCTTGCTTAGGAGAATCTCGTCAACTTGGACCACGACCACCTCAGCTACGGGGCTGCCTACCATCGAGCCAGGCCCTGTACGCCGAGACCGCTCAGCCAGCATCAAACACACCACCGAGAGGTAATCCTCACACACACACACACACACACACACACATGCACTACAATCAAGAGGATTACAGTTCCTTTGAACAGTAACAGTGATGGTTTTCTTATATTAAACCAGTGAATCATGGAACAACTCCGTGATGATGACCATCTCAAAGAGTCGCTCCATGTCTGCCTCCTGTGCTGCCTCCGTCACCATCAACCACCTCTACAGCAAACCACTGGGAAGACCAGGTGTGTGTACGTGCGTGCGTGTACAAATCTACTGAACACACTGAGTACAAGCTGAGTATATTGAGTAGGTTATTCGGGTAAAAGAAGTCTTTGTTTACACTGGATTTTTCTCAGATTGGAAAACATTTTTACAAATAAAATGATCTAACTGTTTTCTGCACATATTCCCACATTTGTCAAATTTGGGATTTTCCAGTCACTCATACAATAAATACAATTTGTTCTGTAATTGATATGACCTAAAACTTAGCAAAGAAAACATACTCAGTTCAAATGCAAATGACTTGGATAAAGATTGAGTATCAAATGACTTAAAGACTGAACCATTAGACTCAATGTCTGTATGTCTTTCAGGTTTCCCCCCCTCCAACGTATCACCTCTGGGCTCTCCGTGCCCATCTCCCCCCCACCAGGGCACGCCTGTCTCCAGCCCTACCATCAAGACATGTTCAGTGCAGCTTCCAGAGCCGGCTGGGCCCCCGATAGAGCGGACCCCTGGCTCTGTGGCACCCAAGAGCCACCACAGAGCCTTAACTCACAGCCAGAGCGCCCCGAGCTCCACCACCCCTCACTGGCGGCCTCCATCACTCTGCGGCAGGTAACATACATGCACACACACTAGATTAATTCTCCCGCTGTATTTTGATGAGCAATCATAAATATAGAAAGTTCAAATTCACAAATATTGTAATGAGGCTTTAAAATGCGCCTGTTTGCCGGGAAATGTGGGAAATGAGTCACGTCATCAGTCTACGCTGGGAGGACAGCCGCAGTTTTCGATTATCAGATGAGAGATCATGAGGGACGAGCATGAATCCTCTGAATGTGTCGGTGTTTCTCTGCTCTCCTCCCATCAGCTGTGGCAGGCCGTTCAACAATCGACTGAACCACAGGGGAGAATCTGTCGACAAAGGGGACAGAATACCCCATCCAGGTAAACAGCAGAGTACAGCCTATGATTGCAGCCTGTGATATAAAAAGGAAATGCTTCCAGAGATTAACCCGATTGATAAATAAAGACTATTCTTCCATCTTATTTTTTCTGGGTTGATCATTTGATCTCACTGATACTGATCTTCTCATTGTTGGATGGTTGCATAACTTGCCATGTGTAATGTCTCCCCAGATGAGCGTGCCGTAGCTTCTTCAGACTATGACAGCACCTACGACAGCACCTATGAGACCAACCACAGTGACAGCAGCGACTTTGCACAGAATGAAGAGGAGGGAGAGGGAGGCAAGAAGCTGCCTGAGGCGAGGGAAGGTTGCAGGGAGTATCTGGCGGAGGGCATCGTTCTTCACCCACTCCTGCCATCACCAGAGGTAGGCAATCGGAGAGGCTTGATTTGGTAACAGGGAAACAAAAGTCTGTTATCTTTCATGTGCTTCAAATGTGCTTCAAATCCCTCCCAAGACAACGAGAAATAAAGAAGATGGATCGTGTCTTTCTCAATAAGAGCGTTGAAAGGATGTAAGTTGTTTTTACGCCTCTTTACCTGACAGGAAAAGCCGATCTTGGCCCCGGAGCCCCTGGCGGTGTCGGCGCTGGAGCCTCTGATGAGTCAAATCAACAACTGGAACTTTCCCATTTTCAGTCTAATGGAGAAGACCCATGGCAAGACAGGCTGCATCCTCAGTCAGGTAAATCACTAATTAGTGAGAAAATGTTGGAACCCATATGACATTTCTTTGATGAAAACATATCAATACTGATTCAATTAAAAGGAAGTCATATCGACGGAAATGTTCCCATGTATGTAATAAGCAGCTTGATGTGGTAGTGACATTAGCAGTGCATTGCATTTTAAGCTTGCAGCAGCAGCAACAACAACAACAACACTAGAATATGAAAGCAAAAATCAGTGATACATGCAGTTTTGGCCAAAATGTCATCTGTTGTTTTTTTTGTTTTTGTTTTTTTTGATAGATTCTTGATCTTTCTATAACAAAAAGTGTGCTGTGAAATGCAAGGGACTTGAACCAACTATACATCTGAACCTCTATCTATGTTTTTCCTCGTGTTATATCCCAGGTTTCCTATAAGCTCTTTGAGGACACAGGTCTATTTGAGACCTTCCGAATTCCCGTACAAGAGTTCATGAACTACTTCCATGCTTTGGAGAACGGATACAGGGTCATCCCTTGTGAGTAGATCTCCATGTTTATTAAATTGTTCAAGTGAATTTTTGATATCCAGCATTAGCTTTTATCTGCCACAAGGGGGATGTATTGTATTGTCATGGTAATAAAACACCACTAATAGGCCGAGTTTCTGCTTCAGTAATTTATGGCATGCTCTTATTGTTCACAGCTGGCAGCCCTATTAAGTCACAAGATGATCATTTCTAATTAACTATGGTGTTTATGTCAATTCATATTGAACTGAAGATGTAGCTGACAGGACAGCATGAGCTCTTAAAATGTTTTTACATCATCTAAAATCCTTACGTTTCTTAAAGGAATTTGAATGACAGTATGAGACTAAAGTAAGAACACTTGGAGGTGGTGTTTTCAATTACATTTTAAATAAAATATCAATAATGTTAAATTATGTAGCTGTGGTAACCAGTTTTATACTTTTTTAGGACAACTATGTTTATACATTATTTTTAGGAGTATGTTTACATGGTTTACGTGTTCACTTCACTATGGAAACAGGAATAATAGTCCCTGCTCACTGTGCTATTTTTGCATCATATATCTCAGATTTTACCAATCTTTTACATAAAAGTATGAGTCTAACACACATCCTGCTTTCCGCTTAACTTAGAGCTTTTACAATTTCAATATCTCAATTTTACACAGCTGTCTACTATCAATCAATATCAACCCCTTTTGAAAATGCTATTTATTTTATTCACCCCAGATCACAACCGGATCCATGCCACTGACGTACTACATGCTGTTTGGTACCTCACCACTCAGCCTGTACCAGGCCTGCCCGCCCTGCTGACTGAGAATGGGATACACACCGGTGAGGACTTTTGATGGATACAGTGGTTCCATAAGACCAGAGCTACCCTTTTCTTTTACCTGCCGTTTATGCTGTTTTATTATTATTATTTTTTTAGGTTTAAAATGTTCTTCAAACATGTAGAGACCACAATTATTAATTACGTTTGTAATACAGCAGCAATATTATTTCACATACATTCACAGCGATAGGTTTTTAAAAACAAATGAAAACTGAAACTACACACATGACAGACATTCATTCAGACAGACAGACAGACAGACAGTTGGGTAAAAGTGCGTTCACAAACAGTGGAGAAGTAAGTACACAATCACAGCAAACAGCAACATCCTGCTGATAGATAGTGTAGAGTAGGTGAAGTGAGTCAAAATGCAAAAAAGTTTCTTCTTGAATAAACAGTCTGTGCACCAGGTTTCACAGCAATTACTTAATCAAGCAATCATTTAAATAAATCAATTACATTTTATTTATATAGCCCAATATGACAAATTACAAGTTTGCCTCAGGAGACTTTAAAATCTGTACAAATCTGCAGATCTGCAGTCCCGGGACGAACAGACGTGCAATAGATGTTGTGTGTACAGAATAAACAACATAATGAAATTACAATATACGCAATCCATATGATGAAAATGATTGCGGGAAGTTATATGTAAAATAAGGATTCGGGAGGATGTCAAACAGCTTCCCGTTTGAGCACAAAGCAGCATCAGCGACTGGACCGTGAGCTGTGGTCTCTTTTCGCCCGTAGACTCGGAGAATGGCATCATGCCCGGAGCCACAGGCTTCCTGGTGTCCAAGATGAACTCTGTGCTGCAGGACGGCTATGGCTCCCTGGCTGGCCTTATCCCTGGCCTGGAGCTCATGGCCCTATATGTAGCTGCTGCCATGCACGACTATGACCATCCAGGAAGAACCAACGCCTTTCTAGTAGCTACCAGTGCACCACAGGTAAGTGCGGCTGTGTGGAGCAACGGTAGCTCAATGTCTTAATGTCAATGTGGCTACCTGTCCTATGTGTAGAAAAACATGTCTTCCATTAAGGCAATATTACAGTAATACTAGTTATACAACAACCTAGGGCGAATATGCCACAAAACAAGTTATTCAAAGGACAGTGAGGTCACCAAACTACAAGAGAGTGATTCACAAACATGGGAGCTTGCATCTTGAATTCCAAGACTGAATGTTAATTTCACTTTCTCCTCTTGGTCTTCCACTGCAGGCTCTGCTGTACAATGATCGTTCAGTCTTGGAAAATCACCATGCAGCTTCAGCGTGGAACCTCTTCATGTCTCGACCTGAGTACAACTTCCTGGCTAACCTTGAACATGTGGAGTTCAAGCGCTTCCGCTTCCTAGTCATCGAAGCCATCCTGGCCACTGACCTCAAAAAGCACTTTGACTTCCTTGCAGAATTTAATGCAAAGGTAAAAAATCTGTTGTTATCTTTTCTCCTTTGAATACATTGTTGTGTTCCTGTAATAAAAAAACATCGATTCTCCAAGATTCGTTACAATCCATAACTGTGTTTTTTCCTTCCTGTGCACATCTCCCCAGGTGGGTGATGAAGGGGTGTCTGGTATTGATTGGACCAACGAAAACGACCGATTGCTGGTGTGCCAGATGTGCATCAAGCTGGCTGATGTCAATGGACCGTTGAAGTGTAAGGAGCTGCACCTGCAGTGGACAGAGGGGATCGTCAACGAGTTCTACGAACAAGTAATCTCCTTCAAAATCTCACTTTCAAAGTTATTAACGTCTGAACAGATAGCATCTCACACATAGATAGATGGCAGTGTACCGTACCAAGTACGGTAAGTGCTCAATAATACTCACTGATAAAAATTTTTGCAAAAACCTTTGCTAACGAGAAGTAAAAAAAAACTGAACAAAAATGAATGAAGTTCCGTGGAAGTGGTCAACGTGATGTCACACATTGGCTTGCGGACTACGGTTCTGAAGCCTCGAGTTTGGCGTTTGGCCGCGTCACAAGAACAACCAAACGCTGAAAAACACATTTTTAAAAGCCCCAAAATGTTACAATGAAGTCTTATGAACTGAAAACACGCTGTGAAAGGGTTAAAGTTATAAGACGGAAACAAGGAGAGCAACCAGACCGAACAACAACGTGGTAACGACCTGTCGAGCACAAGGTTGCCACGCCCTAAAGCTGCTTTATCCTCTATTTTACTCCAAATAAGACCATCATTTAACAAAATGAACATTATGCTGTATTGGTGAAGACTCGCGACTGAGACCATGAACTCGTCAGGAAAATGTTTACTGGGGAGTACAGTAATGTCAGCCAAACAAAAACATGTCTCTTAAGTTTTTCTAACATAAGCTAACATTGGCCACCATAAGCTATTGTCCATACCAGACCAAGCAATGCTGTAGCTGCACAAACCCATGAGATTGAATAAGGCTGTGTTTTATTTCCTTTGAATTCAACATCTCACAAGTGTGCCTCTCTGAAGTGTACAGGGTCACAGTCACAAAGGAGGCCCGGTCTATACTCGCCGACCCTAGTCACCCTTTGTTCAGTGAGTTCTGGTTGCTTCCATCTTGTAGCTGATATAATCTGCCAAGATGTAGTCAGACATCTGCTGCTATTACAGACCAATAGCAGCAGATTCTTAAATCTATTGGTCCCTGCTGGTTATTGCTCTGTTGAATAACGTTATGTAAATTGTGTGTTTGTATGCTGATTAGTGTGTTGACTGTATTACTGCTGGCTGTGCAACCCATTTCCCCTCAGTGATAATAAAGATGGCCTTGCCTTACATTTTATTACTAAGAGAAAGAATGTGTTGTATCATCTTTCAAAAAGTAAATTGGACTCACTTTAAACCACTTTAAAAACTTAAGTTAAGAAACAACAACAACAAAAAAAAACATCTTTACGTATCATTTAGTCAAGAACTCAACTAATCTGCTTCGTCAGATACGATTGACAGTGACCAAACAAACGATGAACTGGCATCCGGTTCTTGGAAATGTACGAGAATGCTTATAAGGCTAAAGATGTAATTGCAATGTTCCATTGCTCCCAAGAGGCAATTAATCTTTTTTGCTCACTTCCTCCACAGCGAGGCCAGTGTCAACTGCATGACAGCACCTGATGATAGTGATTTACTTTCTCACTCAAGGACCTTTTCAGCGAGTGCTTTATGTGCTGAATGTTCCCTTTGAACAGAAATAGAATAGTCAAAAGACTTGCCTACTAGCTCATGAATTTGTTAGAGACTGCTGTAGACGGGCGCCAGGCAACAAATCCTGCTCTTAACTAACAACGCGTCTGATTGGTCACTTCAGTTAGTGCCGAGTCGATAAAGATAAAAATCTGATTAGCCAGAGAGAGATATGATCTTTTGCCCAGCAACGACTTCGGAGCCACAATTGAAGCTCTTTTATGTTGTGCCTTAATGAAGGTAAAGATGGAAGGAAAATATTATTTTCTCACTGGCATGCATAATATTCATTCTTCTCAAAATTCAAAATCTTCGTAGATGCACACAGATTTCTCATCACAAGGCTCCTTTGACAATCATTAAACTCAGTCAGTATTTGTTTTGTTTATTTAGTCCATTTTTAATGAAGGGAACTGGTGTACCAAGGATATTTGAACACTAACAGCTGGAAACATAATCATAGCTGTGCTGGTTACTGAGGGAATCATCCTCCTTCTGATCTGGTTCTGAAGCTTAGCATTCGCCTCTCAAACCGTCTTTTCAATTCTCGCAATAGCGTTAAGAAATATGTATGTCTTGTGAGGGAGACGGATGACCTAAATGAGTCATCTTTGACGGTGCTCATTCACAGTCACTCAGAGGAAGATCACATCTTGCTATACATACAAACACACACACGCACCTATCACATGAAGCAGCGCACTGACGCCAGCCAGGTTTTCAGGTTGCCATAGCGATGGGAGCCCTTGTCCCTCTGTCCTCCTACTGAATCGCTTAAAAAGCCCTGACATTAGAGAACAAACACGAAAGCTCAACATATGTCACAATATATGAAAGTACAACAGAAGCCATATCACATCAGACACTGCAACATAAACCTTAGCCACATGGATCCTTGTTTATTATCAAGAAATGTCAAAATAATGGAAATATGCCAGAATGAAATCTTGGCATAAAAAAAAAAAAAAAAAAGAAATGTGTGGTAGTGTATGTTCCATTTTCAAGTACATGGACATTTTATCGTTTCTGTGCATCTCATATTTTTGCCATGTCTGTACCCTTCTAGGGTGACGAAGAAGCAAGCCTGGGCCTTCCCATCAGCCCGTTCATGGACCGGTCCGCTCCGCAGCTCGCTAAACTACAGGAGTCATTCATCACTCACATTGTGGGGCCTCTGTGCTCCTCCTACGACTCTGCTGCTCTCATGCCGGGACACTGGGTTGACCCACCTGAGGGAGAGACAGAGCCAGAAGAGGCGAAGGAGGGAGAAGATACAGAAGAGGAAGAGGAGGATACGGCGGATGAGGACGCATCAACAAGTTCCGACACCTCCCGTAAGTCAACCTCTTAATGATTAATGTTGCAGAAAATATCTCTGTCTCTGTGATTTAAAAAAAAAAAAAAAAAAGTAGTACTCAGATAGAATGCCAACAGAGATTGTAACTATGAACCTGGCATCGGTTGTTTGTTCGCTAACATAATGAATGGCACATTTGAATAAGTAGTTTGGCATTTTGGGAACTACACTTATTCACTTTCTTCCTGAGATTTAGGTAAAAGATTGATACGACTCATATCTGTCTGTGATAATATGAAGCTGGAGCCAGGAGACGTTTAGCTTAGCTCAGCATAAAGACTGGAAACGGGACCAGGAAGTCACTAGCCACAGCATATCTAATGAGATATAACTTACTTATTAGAGGGCTTTCGAGTTGCTGCTCCTGGATTTGTCCAAGCTTTGGACAGAGTCAATCTAGCTGTTTTGTCATGTATGTACTCTTGATACTAAGCTTCATATTTACAGTTCAGATATCAAGAGTTTATCAATCCTTTCATCTAACTCAAGCAAGGTCAAGGCCAACTGTCTAACTGATGACTTTGTGTCTGACAGAGCGACAAGAAACCAAAAAGGTGAGCAGGAGGAAAGTGTTTTGCCAGATAACACAGCATATTCTGGAAAACCATGAAATGTGGAAAAGTGTCATCGCTGCAGAAGCCGAGGAAGAGGCTCAGAAAGAGGAGCCCAACTGCCTCAGCAGCCCCACCGATCCAATCACAGCCATTCACGAGGAAGAGGAAGAGCAAGCAAGCAAAGAGGAGGAGGAGTCGACTGACGGCCTCAATGAAAGGGAGGAGGTGCTGGCTATAGAGGAAGAAGAAATCCTTCCACAAGATACTTCAGGGGAAAAAGAGGAGGAACCAGAGTGAGATTATGAGCTTTGACCTCCTCTTAAAACCAGGAATCTGAACGTTGTCTAAAAATGTTTGTTTCTTTCCTAACTAAACTCTTGATATGGTAGCCAGCGTATCACTTCGACACAACACTGTAGAAGATATTTTGGGTAACATGTGCCTAACAAAAACTGGGTTCGAGGACAGAGATGATGATGCATGCCCAGTTCGTCTGACAAGGGGAGAGAGGTGAGATGAGCAAAGGATGAAGGAAGGAGAAGATGAAAAAGAGAATGATCGGGACTGTACTTGTTCTTTGCTGTAGTGTTTGTTTTAGTCTGGATCTGCTGCCCTCACCCAGGCTGCCCATCCTGCACTACGGGCCAACCACGCTGATTTACAGATTCACTCCACCAGTGAGTAATACACTGTCACAAGCCGCCACACCCTTCTTGTTGCACCCCTGCTATCGGCACACTGTGGAGCCACCCAGCTGGTTGAGGATGTGCAACAAGTCCCTTCTCCTTGAAGACAATGGGATGAAAGCCAGGGAAAAAGCTGCGTCCACTGAGGCTCAGCTGTGTGGATTTCAGAGGGAGACGGAAAAAAGGGCCAGTTGTAGTGCATTGTGTATACAGACATACACACACACGCAAGCTTCACTCACAGACACACACATACGCACACACAGAGACGCAATGTTACTGTAGAAACACATTCCATACTCAGAACAGATAGGAAGTTTAACAAAGAACCCTGTTGCTCTAAAAGCTTTATTCTCGCTGAAGAAAAAAAAAAAAAAAACATGAAAAACAAGGGTTTTGTTCATGTAAAAACAATGTTTGTCCGCATGTTTTCTCCCTGTGTTTCGTTACTCAAAGTCAGTCCAGCACACCTACACGTTTCCAGGCCACACAACTCAGGAAGGCAGAAACCCGTAGAGAAAAAGAAACGAAAAGGACTCGTAGTTTCCTTGTCCTTTTACTTGCCACTGCTTCAAGATGTTCTTTCACTGCTGTTTGTGATGCTATTGATTTACTTTACCACTCAGACACGTGGTTCCCTTTGCGAATCACAAAGGAACCACAAGGAAAACAAGGTAATTGATCACATTATACTGTATATCACAATTCTATTTCATTTTATCTGCTCTCCTAGTGTCAGCCTCCACCATGCTACAACACAGCAGATCACACTGTTAATCACATTAAAACAGACTTACAAGACACAAAACTAGCTAATAAGGTAATGTGTTTTGTTCAGAATATATCATTTGTGTCCATATTTTATGCCACTTATCCAACCTGTTTTCTTTACAGTAACATACTCACTAATGACAAGAAATCTTTCTTCTTTGCAATATAATTTATATCCTGGTATGTAGGCCAAATATTTCCTGAAGTAAAGTAATCCAGTAAGCCATAGTGGCCCAGGCCAGAGCTACCTCACAGCTCCAAATCACCCAAGAGGATTTACGTACCTCAACAAAAACATAAAGGATCCAGGGGGTGATGTGCACCCACAAGTAACTATCTACCAGTCTCAATCAGATCCCAATCATTCGTTCGTTATTGTGTTGCACGAAAAAGGCGAAGAAAGTAATGTGCAACAAGTGAACATTTCTGAGTCTAACCTTCAGAAGAAAATACAGAAAAAGAGTCACCGCTGCATAAATGTATAATGATAATTAATGTATTATGTTAGTTAATAATTTATTAAGTCAAGTAAAGTCAAATTTAGGATTAACAAAATGTAAGCAAACGTAGTCTTCGATGACACTGTCAGGGTTTTCTTTACCAACACTGAAGAAATCGAAATATTTTTTTATACGTAGTCGATCCTAAAGGAGAGCAAATAAAAAAAATGTAAAAAAAAAAAGGGATTCAAGAATTTTGCACGACGCAGACGGGGAGAAAAAAAAAATGGGATTTGACAAAAGCTGTCATTGAAGATGTCTGTGTTCTGCATGGTTTCTTTTTAAAGTAGCATATGTTGGCCAAAAGTGCAATAGAATAAGAGAAAGTTCCACTGAAATCTACTCATAGGTCAGCAGACCTGGATTTCATTTCTCCATGTGTTGTCCTTACTGACTGATACTGAGCGTATGGCTTAACAAGGTGTGTCTTTGCTCTCCTTTGATGTTCTCAGAGAAAGACATTGGTGGTGATGGAGGAGAGTGTGAACAAGGAGAACAGCCTTAGTAATGAGACTTAGTAATGAGAGAGGGAGAATCCTTTTAGCTTGACTTGTAGCTGCTTATGACGGATCGGGGGGGGGGGGGGGGGGTCTCAGATCCTTTTCACATTTTAGTAGATTCCTCTAGATGTAACTCTTTGAAGAAGAGCCAGTGGTTTGGTCGGATTCAAAAATCATGTGATGATATACGTCTCCAAGTCTTCAACATGTATTACAGGGATATTCGGTGCATTGTATTTGATCCGACATTGGCAAAGCAGCAGGGGCACTCTGGGGATTCAGATCCAGAGATTTAAGGATGATTTGTGTCTTCACTTACTGATCCGTAGCAGGTACTCTGTGTCAGAATTGTAAATTGAACAAGGGCACCTTTTAATACAATTGAAAGACTTTCTTGGATTTCGACAGCAAGTTTTGGAGAAGCTGCCTAAGGCTGGCCCGAGAGGCCTTTTTGGACTAGGCTAGGTAAATCAAAGTAGGGAGTTTGTGCTTATGTCTGCAGCGCTAGATGTGAAGGCATTTAAACGCGTTGATGTGTAACTTTGCCACAGCTCTGTAGCATGTCGGGAGTTTGCAACATAGCAGTTGCAGAATCCCTCAATGATTAGCTGAGGTGCACAGGAGACGGCACGAAATGCTCAGGGGTATTGTGATTTAGTTAATTCACCGTAAACATTCAGAAACAAAATGGCAAACAGACAATTTGAAGCCATGTTAGCTGCGAGTGGCCGGATGTCACCCTGATCACTACCAGCGAAACATTACCAGAGAGGGAAACACCAAAATGAGTATTAGATAGAATTACAAACATCCACTAAGGATATAAAATACACTTAATGCGACCAGTCTATTAGACGTTATTAACATGCACTTGATAAAACAAAACTGACTAGGCAATCTAGTGAATGGGCTTGTTTGCAGACACTGTCTTAAGTTTTTACTGGCTGAACTTGCCCTACTTGTGACCCGATTTCCTAACTCAATTCGCGTTTTACTAACTTTAATACTGTCTAAATCCTCAGCTGTATCCATTGCACTGTTATCAAAACGCCCATTGTGCAAAGGAGGGCTGAACTGTGCAACGTAATGCCCTTGACTGCTTATTCCCTGGATTTACAAAAGGGTGCAGTGGTTGAGCTTGTTTTTACTGCTATGAAAAAGAAAGCCTGTGCTAGTCGACACCTGGGCATATTGTTCGTGTTTTCAGTTCCTTTTTGAGAGAATAGGCATGGCGAGTTTATTTTGTAAAAGCACCTTTCAACAACAAGGCAACTTGAGGTGCTTTACGTAAGACATACAATGCATTAAGGAAAGGAACACAAGGAAATATAACCAGACACATTTTATGTGGGATGTATAAGAGTAAGATAAAAGAAAGCTCAAATAGAATCAAATGAAAGTGTCGAGCTGAATGCTGCTTCTACGTGTTTAGTTTGGACTCTGGAGACAGAAAGCAGACCTGGAGGTTCATAACGGAGCAGCATGTAGGAACTTTATTTTGGCCCTAAAGCCATTCAGTGCTTTATAAACCAACAATAGTATTTTTTAAAGTGAATTCTTTGACACACAGGAAGCCAGTATAATGATCTGTTAACTCTCTTGGTCTCAGTGAGGACTCAGCGTTCTGAAACAGCTGCAGCTGTCCCATCGACTTTAAGAGAGACCCGTAAAGACAGTGTTACAATGGTCGAGCCTTTTCATTTTTGATATATTCGTAAGGTGATGGTAGACTGATTTAGTAATTGTCTTAATGTGGATGTTACACATGTGGTCTGAGTCCATGACTGCACCCAGACTCTGGCTTTGTTTGTGCTCTGAGATATTTTTATGGAAATGATTGCAGATTTTCACAGAAGAAACTTTTGTTTTGGAAAAACTCAATTGAGTTTCTCTTCACAAACCTGTAAATGAAGTCCTAAAAGAAAAATGACCTCCAGCGTTGAAAGGCATGGACAAAAAAAAAAAAAAAAAAAAAATAAAAAAAAAAGGGAAAAAAAAAAAAAAAAAAAAAAAAAAAAAAAGTCCATAATGAAAGGAGCTAATGCTAAAAACAGAAGAAAGAAAAAAGGAAGAGGCAAAGTGGAATCTGACCCCTGGAACAATGTGTGTCTTACCTGCCAACACAGAGTGCAGCACTGTATTTGTAGCGTATGCAGCAAGACGCAGTTGGATTTATCCAAGTCCCCTGCTGGACCAAATGTCTTCCAATAGCTTGTCCTTGCACTGGCTTGTCACGATGAGTCTATCTGTAGCAGTAAAAATGATCTGTAAACACCAGCTTATACGTGTCTGATCTACACCTGTGGGTCATGTAAGGCATCGACTGGGGTCTTTTAGTTAAGCTTTCTTGAAGCACTGTACAGCAACGTAGCTTCCAAACGTATTCAGTTATTCTAAAAGTTACCAAGACTGTAAAAAGGTCTGCAAGCCTCCTGTAAACAACAGGCATTTGAGCACTCATGAATGAGCCTGAGCTCCATGCACTGTAAATACCCGACGCACCATATAGTATATCGAGGCCTCACTTGCGATCCATTGCGCATACTCTTGCAATGGATTTTTTTTCTCATATCTCACACTTGCACCATCCATGCCCCACTTCTCTGTTTGGGAATGTATAGATTTTCTCACACTCCCTTCCCTTTATTCGCTTGAATTCTATGTGATTGGAGAATTCGAAGCTCACTCGGGATCCATTTAGTGAAAATAGACGCTTCCCTCCTCTGATCGCCCCTTCCAGCCCTGCCTCACTAACTGTGTACACTGCAGTGCAGCAATCAAAGAGACTTAATCAAAGCTGTGATAGAATTTGGGGGGCGCTATTTTTGTCGTTAGCAATCCAAAGCTGTGCGTAGCCATTTAGGCTTTTTTGATTCAGACACAAGGTACGGGTCAGCTGGTCGTTTCCTTCAATCTTTAAAGAATAGTCTTCTTTGCAATGACATTAAAGGACCATACCAGTGTTTTTTTTGCAATTGTTTTGCTTCTTATCGTAAATACAAATCATTTATACTTAACATATTTGCATTTTTAAATGCAAGGCTTTTCAGTTTTAGATTTTCTCGCTGAAAAATCCGTTAGCACAGTCCATCACAGTGGACATTATCTTATGCAGTTTAAGTGGAATTACTTTGAAAACTCTGCACTGCATTACTGCAGAACTACAATGCAACTTACAAAAAGTAATGCAGACTTAATGTTTTCATTTTGTAAGCATTTTTTTGAGAAAGTGAACGGAAACCAACGGATTCCAGGAACAGTCGATGCATCCACATCATCAACATTGTTTGCAAAATGCAAACTTTTCTAATGTAAAGTATAATTTAGTAAAAAGGCCTAAAAACATGTAGAACCACTGGTATGGTCCCAGTTTACAGTTAACACCAGTCTGAAAAGCAGTGTTTGTCTGTGTTTCACCTCTGAGCACACGCAGCAGTCGTGGCATGTGAGTGAGCAGGAGTTCTTTGTTGCACCTGTAACCACACCCAACAGTGACGTCACGGTGTGCTGACACACCCTGAAGTACACTTGTACGTCACTGCAGCAAGGTGAAGAGTTAAACCACTGGAGGTCAGCAAAAGCAAGATTTTCAGAGGGTGTTTAGTTGCTCTTTAAGTTCATTTGACTCGTCTCCTTTTGGTCATAAGTAAATATCAACTTCCTGCTGGCTCTCAACGTTCTCATCCTAAATATATAAGGTAAAGATTGTTGGCCACCGAAGCATATAAGCTCATGCCATCTGTTTTATTTCGATATGGGTCGTCACGGCAACATCGGTTGGTTTGTAGCAGACATCTCGCTGTACAAAATATTTGTGTCAAATCTGGGCCTTAACACAACAAAAGAACAGGGTCTACAACTAAATTATGTCAGTTCATCAACGCCAGTAGCGGTGGTTTCTTTTACATGGCGATGAGAAGAAGGGAGATTGCTGCACGCTTGGATGAACTTGTGCAAACAAAAGAAGCTTTTTGAACGCTGTGTTTTTTTTTTTGTGATTTGCACAAAATGAGCCCTAAAAAGGAGCATGCTTCTCGCATCTTCTTATTTTGTCAATGTTATCCAGAACCTGGGGAGGATGTCTGGATATGCGTATACTTAGTAACAGTTCTCATGTGAAGACGGGGGCAGATTAAAGCAACATAAGAACCCTCTTCGCGTTGATCTAACAGACCAGAGCTCACGCCGTTGGCCACATGTCTGTTGTTATTTCACTGCATTGTCAATAGGCAACAGTAGCACTACAGTGGATCTGGCAGATTGTTCTGCTCTCAGACTGAAGCCCTTGTAGTTTCTTTTGATGGTTTGAACCAAAAACATTCCTTTTTTGTATTGTTTGTTTCAGCCAATTTAAAAAGGGGGCTATGCTCCTGTGCCATACCATTTATTACACATGTATGTATGTCTACATTGTTTGAATGGTACATTCATCAGCTTTACCGTGTTTGTCACAAAGGAAACCAAAACAAACTTTTTTTCTCACCACAGTTAAAGCAAGACAAGCAACTAAAAGTTGTTTTTTTTTTTTTTTTTTTTCTACTGTATAGCGGACACTTCACAGACTCGATGCTTTTCTTCTCTCCAGTATCTTGCACTTGTAGCAATACACATGTAGCAATACCTACAGGATGGGGAAATTGTGTGATTCACCAGTATTTGTTTAAGTGGAATATGATATTTTATTTCTAGATATGGTTTGACTTTGTATAAAACAAATATATACTGTACAGATTCAAAAGTATATTATGACAAAAAACTTTTAGAAAAATATTTATTTTTACTGTTTTGTAATTTAGACACAATACTGTAGCTCCTCTATTGCCAGACTTACTGGAAGTGCCTCTCGATAATGTATTACAAAGTAACTATACAATATATTGGGATTATTAGAACCTGTCACTAGCAGAGCAGTGTTGATGTTGTAATGTGAATATTGTTGAATAATAAGATTTATAAATGCTGCACACGTGTCTGTCTTGTTCTTTGGTCATTTCATAACATAAGGACATTTTATAACAACATTTAAAATGACTAAATTCAAATTGTAATTGGATATCATTGTAAAATATGAGTTTTACTTCATATGAGTGACAATTTGTTGATCAGATATTTTTTTACAATAAGCAATGTATTTTTTATACCTGAATCATTGAAGTTTTCCAGTCCTGTTGGTCCATAATTAGTCAACTTGACAGCCTAGCCTGACTAACATAAAGCACAGCTCCATGCCTTTGGACTGTTTTAATGTGGCTCCGACCATATGTGCTGATGGCTCTGTAATAAATAATGCTGTTGGATGTTAATGCATTTTCTGCTTGGCTGAATCTTGTGTTTAAAAGGAACCTTCTCAAAATAAGTGTGCAGCAAGTGTAGCCAACTGCAATACAGTAACACTGTTTTTTTTACACAGTATTAAAAGAGCAGTGAGTGTCAACAAAAACACCTACTGCTGCCAACACTGAGCCTTGGCGGCTGTGAGAACAGATTTATTTCTACGTGTTTGGAGAGGAAAGGCGGACAGGAAGCCACAAGGGATCATGCTAAATCTAAAGTGACATCTAATTGGTAAGCATGGCTTACACATTACAGGCAGACATTATTCTATCTATTCAATGATGCTTCAGGCCCAAAATGTGCTAATTGCTATTGCAATTTTTGTCTACGTTCTAAATTTCAATGAACATTTGCATATTTGAAATTAGCCAGCTAAGTTTTTTTTATCAAAAATCATTGAGGCAGAACTACGCATTGTTCTCTATTGTCAAAACCTGCCATCTACAGTACCCACAATGCAACTCGACCGACGACAGTTCAGTCACAGATTCGGTAGTGTTGTGCTCGTGCACTAGCATAGTAGCTGCTGATGTAGCCTCGAGCCACTGGTCTGATTTGAAGATGAGGAGCGGGCTTCAGAGGTCTGGTAAGCTCACTTCTTTCTACAATCCCAGATTTTCAGCCGCAGTGACAACATTTAATGTTTAACTAAATTGTTTGTCTTCTGCTTCCTGTTGCTTTTCATACTAAGCCGGTTTTTGTTCTGAGGTTGTTGTTTTTTTTAGTTTTTTTTTAAGTATGCACAGACTGACCCCTGGGGTTTGGAGATCTTAATGTTCATTGATAATATTTCTAGATTTACAATGACAATGATCAAATTAATTCTTTGAGATTTTGTCTTTTCAGGTATTTCCGGGGCAGCGGATTTCATACGTTTACTGCATCTTCTTCTGTCTGGTACAGAAAGAAGGTAATCCCTTTTGGTAATCTTGTTTTCATTGAAGCTGACTTTCTCTTTGAAGCGCTCTTCGTCTCATCCATTTTGCCTCAGCCTTTGGAATTTACCAGTAGGTGTGTTTGAATATCAAAATCAGACGATCTTTTTTTCCATCCACCGGGTGGACTAAGAATGCAGGATAACTTAGTGCTGGATTCGTACATTGATATAGACATTTACTCTTCACCATGTGCTCTGATCTCTCGCCACCTTTCATCATTGTTCTGTATCCACAACTACCTCATAGCTTCACTTCCTTCTCTATATTCTCTCGAGATAATCCGTGCCCTTCTTAGATCTGACCGTGTGACGTCTGTGGATAATGAGCATGCATGGGACTCAAACCTTGTGGGACAGGAAGAGGGGTCACAACTAGCCAACAGACACATCTGCACTTTGAACATCACCAGACCATTCACGTTCGAGGGGAGGGTCAAATAGTTTACCTGATGCGTTAAGGACAAGAACTGCAGACATTTACAGATATGCGACATGGCCACCTTTGACTTGCTATAACTGTCTTGTTAGATATGGGTCATATCAGTTATTTGTTTATACCCTCACTGTCTTAATTAGAAATAATTCCTCACACTGTGAATACACTAACTATTCACTGTGTTCAGCAAATTAAAACGTGTTGAACCTCATTCCTGCAACACAGGACAATGCCCATTTAGGCTGCATAAATATATACTGGCATTCTGTCGTATAGTACAAATGATCTATAATCCATAATCGCATTGCATCACATTGCTATTTATGTTTAGGCCAAAGGTGGTCGCACCACGTAATGCATAGGAATTAGCAACAGCAGTTCAAGAACAATCGTTGATCCTTTCTTTGTCGTGAGAAATGTATACATATGACAAGGAATAGGTTTCTCGCTGTGTTGTCCAAAATAAATCCCCAAAATGATAATATTATGAACAAACCCACACACACACTCACACACTTTCTTTTCAAGCCAATTCAGCCCATATTAGCCATATTTAATTATCATTGAGGTTTATATTTTGCAGTCAGGAAAAAAATTATAATTTCAATTGGGCAATTAATGCAAATACACCTAGATTTGAATATTATGCTTAATGTCATTCTCAGTTCAGCATTTTCATTCTATGTGCCGAAATCAGTTATAGTGACGTGTACAGCGGTACGATAATGTATAATGTATCATGCAGTACTACTGTACCTGGCCTGGCCCTTCATATACTGTGGATCACAAGTTACCATAGCAACACAGAAACATGCACAACTCTGTCTATTATGGGTCCTCAAAGAACCAGTTGTAAAAAGAACAGGGGCAAAGTTTACTTGTATTATTACCCTTTTCTGAAAGGGGAATTCTTTTTGAAAATCATAAACTATTGTTTGGCTTTTATCGCTCAGATGAAGCATAAATAGAAATCATTGAGGTCATCAAAATCTGCTTTTGTCCTGCACAGAACATCACATGTTTAAAGGGCATTACTAGAAATATACAAAGAATATGGTAAATATGTTTTTTTTGTTTGTTAAGGGGATAGGTTCTTAAATAGAAATGTCAAAATGTAAAAAGACAGCAGCACACATCTTTTTTTTTTATGTTTTTTAATGCATACTGTAATCTTTATACATGTCTGTATGTATTTCATACTAGCTTAACTCACATTATGGTTATTAAAATGTAAAACAACGTTCTTAAATCTGAATATTAAAACATTTTGGTCAGAATGAACTCCTACTTGATGCCACTTATTGGAGCAGCAAGTTCAGCAATTCCAAGCATCCCAGCAGGACGTGTTTAAAAACATCCAAGCGTCCCAATTTAAATTAGACCTGGAACAAAGTCTGCAGCCTGAGAGTGCAGAGTCAATAGTGAGAATGAATAAGTCATAAACCGTCATGCCTGACCCAAAGGTCAGTGCCATCCAGACAGAGTCAACTGTTTTATTAATAAAGCCATCAGCAGGTTCTGAGGAAAGTTAGAGTGAGACATTCAGAAAACTGTTTTTTTTTGTGTATGCTTTTCGTTAATGCGTACCATCGGACAGTCGTGAATGCCAACGCAAGTCAGATACAGAGTGGCAGGACAGGTGCTACGTCAACATGCTTCTGTTTCCACATGCTTACCTAACATTGGTCTGTCCTCCAGCAGTAATCAGATCTGGAGGAGGAGGTTAAGGTGGTACACTGGTGTTGCGCAGAACGATCTGTCCACACACGACTGAACGACACGATGCAGATAGCACAAATCTCTCAAGATTTTGGTAACATGTGCATGCACTTTGTCCTCGCTTCCCACAAACCAATAAGGACATTTAAAGAACTTAGAAGACTTAACAAAATGTGTTGAGCAAGGAGACTTATCCCTGTGATTTAGTTACAGAGCGACTCCATTTACAGCAACAAGCTAAGAATATCTGGATGCAAAGTGGCAGCACAGACGGCCCCTATACTTCTATATTGACTCCTCTGTTGGATAAGGAACAGGGGTGGATGAAAACCACAACAGTAAAATTATATTCAAGATGAGCAAGGTTCATACAAAGTGGAGATCAAGCAGATCATGGAGAGGCCTGGATAAACTACTTACAATTCAACGCAGTCCTTGAGGAAATCCACTAAACTAACGTGCGTATGTTAAACAGCGCTCTTCGCCATCATCATCTAAACGAGGTAACATCTTTTGGAAGAATGGCGCTCATCCCACCAGTAGGTTTCCACAGACGTATCTATGCTAAAGAGCATTGAAGGTGCTGGAACTCTAGGGGTCTCTCAATCAAACCACTAACAAAAGATGGAGTTTGGTGGCGTTGTGAAGTAGCGAGGGATCCTGGGAGTTGCTGTCTTTACCACCATTGCCATCATTGCAGTAAGCTTTTCCTGGTTAGGATTCCTTTATCGTTCATCATTCAG
Organism: Bovichtus diacanthus; assembly: GCA_943590825.1. NCBI lineage: Eukaryota > Metazoa > Chordata > Actinopteri > Perciformes > Bovichtidae > Bovichtus > Bovichtus diacanthus. Next base: position 7,856,326 of record CALSBV010010348.1, on the reverse strand, counting down.
CAGGTTTTAACGCAGAGGTCTCCTGCTCTCCAAAACAAACGGACATGGTGATCAGAACACTAAATAAACACTGAATAAATCGGCGTTTCTCCAACACTGTTCGGCTGCCACTACTGTTTGCTCAGCTTGTTTTTCTGATAACTTAAGATCCAGGGCTCAACAACATATTAAAGATAGGCTTTTAAACATTTTATTGCAGAAATGTTACGTGTTATACCTTCATGGGTTGGACTACTGCAAGCTCATAAAATTAGCAAGGATATTGTCTGATCCAGAATTACATCATGTGCCTGTTCTAAACTTTATTACAGAAAGTTGTAAGAATTTTTTTTAAGGACTTTGGCATTAGAGGAGAAAATATCGCTGTTTGGGCAGAGCAACAAAGAGACAGAACTAAATTGGCTAAATGAAAAGTAACTTTATGTCCAGATGAATTAAATCAGGGAAATACAGCTCATTACAAAATGCAGACTGAACACGAGACCATGACTCAGAAATTCAAAACACAGTTGTCTAACAAGTGTTATTTTAAAAGTTTAAATCTTAATTTTATGTTTCTGAATATGATGATGCTTTCAAATGACCTTATTTATAGCTTGCAAATAACATTACAGCAGCCTGTTGACAATTACAGTGGATGGCACTGTATGATTCTGATGAAGCTCAGTGGAATTGAATAGAAATAAGAGAGAGAGGGGGAGGGATGGAGGGAGCAAAAGAGAAAGAGGGAGGGAGAAACGTGCGGCAGACAAAGAAAGACGAGAGAGAAGAGGGAGAAGAGAGAGAGGGGAGACAATAGAAATAAGAGAGAGAGGGGGAGGGATGAAGGGAGCAAAAGAGAGAGAACACAGAGAGAGAGAAGAGACACAGAGAGAGAGAGAGAGAGAGGGAGAGATGCACATTAAGACGTTGTTCTGTGTAAACTGTTTTACTGAAGTCTATCTATATGCAGAGTCAGTCCAAGAAAAAGAGTTAGCCGCGTGGTCACTTTTCGAGCGCATCTGACGCACCTCCAAGTTGATGGACACAAACCGGGTGTCATGTTTCACGAGATAAAAATCTCTATTTGATCTGGATTAGTCTGCCTGAGAGTTACCGTGAAGTCGGCTGGAAATGAACTCTGAAGGTACATTCCGGTCTCAGAGCATTCATGATAAGAGTCGTCGCCTCTCCTCCTTTCCCATCCACATGAGAAGTTTGACCGGAGCTGGCTGAAGGGAGGCTACCTGTGTTTCCGCCTGGCTGTTTAATCTCTGTGTGCTTTGAGCAGCTGGACGATTCTTTCACAGGACACTGAGGTAAGTGGTGCGGGTTTTTTTTTTTTTTTGTTTGTTTTTTTTTGTCATCCCGACACTGTTTGTATCCCAGCTGTCGCTAAACGGGATGTCAGAGTGTCTGACAATCTGACGGATCGCACTTCTTTTTTAAAATGTTTTTATTCCACTGGTGTTAGATATTCAATATATAAGATATTCAAATACCACTTTTTGACTTATGCTACTGTGTTTAGCCTACATATCTCATTAAAGACCAATTATTCCTCTTAAACATTTCCATTTCCCAGGATTAATAAAAACAAACATTATCAACTTCTCTGTTATTACTGTAATTACTCTGAGATAGGGACAGATCACGCCACAATAGCCCTTTTATTCCTTATGTATGCATCAGGAGGGCTGTAAAACCCGCGCACGAGTTTTTGCACATTTCTCGTCTGCTTTCAGAACAATCCACCCTCTGATCTTGGCTGACAGACTGAAAAAAGAACTTCTGGGATGGACTCGAAAGTGATCACATGGATTTTAAATATTCTCTCAGGGAGATCACAAAGTGTAAGGTTTAGGCAACTCCATGTCAGAGATGCGTTGTGCCTCTATTGGCTCACCACAGGCCAGTGCTCCGTCTACACTGCTATATCTTTCATACAGCAGATTCGCAGGACACCTTATTTACCAGCCATGACCTTGACGATGGTATGTTTTCACCTCGTGTGGTGTGTGTGTGTGTGTGAGAGAGAGAGGAAAGATTTTTGTTAAGTGTGCAAGATGTAGTCAAGAAACTTGACAGATGTGTAGTCGGATTCGAAGATGGGCGTGTTCCAAGGGGGGCAAAGAAGCCAAGTTAAAAAATGTAATTTATTCCTATGGAAATAACCTTTAACTAGCTGTAGTAGGGCCACATGCAACAAACAGTAGGGTCAGGAGGATGTTATGTTAATGCATAGACTGGAGAGCTCGCAATACACAGTGAAGTGCAAAATGTAAAATTTACTGATCATTTTAGTTAATGAAATTATCATTTTGTTTAAAGATTTATTTATTATTATTATTTTTTTCCCCCTGTATTCAATCATACATTGTTCGCTTTACCAGGTTAGCTACCGGGGCGCCGGTGTTTATGGACTTTTGTTATTATTTATTGTTGTACTGTGGTGTACCACAAATTGCCCATTTGGGGACATTAAAATCTACGGAAGTAATGTGGGGATGTAGTGATATTAAAGTCTAAAGGAGGGTTGGCATCAGTTCCTGTTTGGGTCCGGTCCTGGACATGGAATGACAGAAGTTGCATTTACTCCTCCTAATTTTTTTTATATAAAGGAAATACCTGTGAACAACAGCAAACATGCACCCATAACGCTTGGTCTATTTCACAAAGCAGTAGGTAGGTATGGCATTTCTATTGTCTCTCTGATTACAAGTGGCCTTCATAGACTATCGCTTTGAAAGAACAAAGCTACTGTTAGTAGTGATTAACGGTAAGGCAATCCAGGCAATCTGGATGCAAGACAAGTAACAACGATGAAGGGGATATTAAAAAAGCCTTTATTCTAATGGCTAAATCATTAAATAACACGTTTACACCACTGTAGGTCTTCGTCTGTGTATCCTCTTTCCCCCCGTTTAGCCACGAGCACCCGACATATCCTTCATCCATGGTTGAGTATACAGAGCAACCAGATATCTTTTTTCCTGGTGTTAGAAGTGAGTTTACTAATGACACCTTGTCATACACATTTGGCACGTATTGTTTCCCCTCCCTCTAAATTTAATTTACTGCAGTCAGAGATGGGCTTACGTGAGATTGGAAAAATTATATTGTTTTTTTCCTCTGGTCTCCTTGGGTACATTTATTGTTAAAGATAATTCTACAATACTAAATGATTATATTGAAGCCGCATGAAACATGTTGGCGCAAAGCATAGCCGGGGATTTAATGAGTGAATGCGAGCTTGGGATTTAGGCATGTATACATATTTATTCCTAACCTTTGTGAACAGTATATGATAAAGAACATGAAGCACAGGAGTCTTCTTGCTAGCTTCAGAGCTTGAGTGGACATCATTGGATGCACTTTAAAGCTCTGTCACTAGTAAGTAGACTCGTGACATAATCATTTACTATATCATTTGAATATTTCATTATCTATACCGAGGAAGTGATGCGAGAACAAGTCACTCTATTAACCTGACGGCCTAGTGGCTGATACAACCCACTCCCATCCCCGCTGTAATGAGTAAGTTTGAGTCTGAATAAAGAAGTCTTTTATTTTTTTTTTTACCAGACATAACATAACAGTGACTAGATGTCGCTTGATATAACACTGTACTGACTACAGCACAGTATTTGTGGGAATTAGAGAAAGAGGTTAAAATGAGTATAAGCATTGGTGGTACCCAATAAGAAAGCAGTGGGCCGCTGCTTCATATTAGCCTGCTTAAAGCTGCTGTTGGTCTAATTCCTTGAAAGTAGGTCAAACCTGTTGCGAATAGCCAGCTCTGGTCTTCAAGACAGAAACATCATTCAGGGAGAACGTGTTGCATTTGGCACTAGAGGCAGTATCGTTGACACAAATGGGGATGGTATTGTGTTTGTGTTCTTTGCTGCATGACAATCTCCTTGAGCAATTAAATTCAGTTTTTCACATGACTGCTGGAGATGGACCAAAGAGGGGTGGAGAGTGCAATATGTGGACTGAGCAAGAAATAGAAAGGGAGAGAAAGAGGTCAGTAAGGAAGAGTTAAAAGGAGACGGAAAAGAGGTCGAATCAGCTTTTGATTCATTCCATTTATTTCCATATACACAACATATATAGATTGGAATAAATGAACACTCAGTCTGGACTTCTTGTTTGGACTTCAGTGTTGCCTTTTCGATATCAGTATCGGTTCATTTGAATCCCCGCAAATTATTGATCCACTTTTCTGTGCCACGCTTCGTAAGACTGCCACTGTGTTCAAAATGATCAATTGCAACCAATTTCAAAATGTACAAATGTCCAAACCTCAGTGATTAAGTCAGCCCTTCCTGCAGCTGCCTCACAGTGAAATGGTTAATGGGTTATAATCAAGTCTGTTGCCAAAACCCTTTTACATTTGCTGTTTTACATCATATTTCTGATGAATGAAACAAAAAAAATGGACGTAAATCCAACAAAACTGAATCTAAATACAACTCCAAAGTATAAAAACACCACTGTAAAAACGTTTACTGTGAAGCCACGATAAATAATAGCTTTGCAAGTGAGAATTGAACTTTATTGCCATTGTGATAAATACAGTAGCAATAGAAGGGATCAGATCTGAAAACACTGAGGCTTTTCTCCAGACACGGAATGTAAGAATATGAGCCTAAAAATCAAACACAATTCAGCAAAACAGCAACTGTTGTGTGTGTTTTCCGTGATGCTTTTTTTTCTTAGTTTGAGCCACTCTTTCTGACCATGATGTCACTATAGCTCTGCTGTGGGTGGCACGATCATGCGTTGGCCCTGTTCACGAGCACTGCATGGATATTGCATAGGTCGTCTCAGGAATTTCCTGTTGCAAAAGCATTCAAGACTCAAAAAACGTGTCTGATGGGATGTGCAGCGTCCTTCGTAATGAAGTCGGCCTTTCTCTTTGCTGGATGACCGTAGAGGTCGGAGAGTTGGCTTTGAGTGGTGCCGGTGATGGTGGTTTGCCTGTTGATGTTTTTTCATGCTTTTCTCTGTGATGAATATGAGGACTTTTCTGCTCGAAATATGCACTGTTGGGCCTTTTTGTAGACCCCGTCCGCATGTTGTGTGAAGGACAGGTGGTGGTCGAGCTCAGTGCCCAGGTACTTAAAGATCTCGACCTCTTCCACCACCTTCCGCTTCAGCCTCAGAAGTCCGGAGAGATGTGGGGTGTCAGGTGTCCAGGGCCCCCCCCACACAACACATCTCTTTGGTCTTACTGATGTTCAGTTGCAGGGAGCCCTCCTGGAACTAGAGGACTATGGTGTCCAAAGCAGTTGGAGATGGTTGCCCATTCGTCATTTACAGCCATGCTTTTGGTCTGGAAGTCAAGAGTCGAATTTGATCAGCGCGGACAGTTCATCCATTTTATTTTGTAGTGAATGCACATTTGACGGAGTAAATGCAGGTAATGAGAGCTTACTTTCTAATTCCTCCACTTCATCCTCTTTTACTCCGAATGCGCTTTTCCTTAACAGAGGCTCGGGGATTAGATCCAGGATTGGCGATGCTGGTAGTTCCCAGGAAGTCATAGTTCTAAAAAGTCAGCCAAGCATTGGGTGACGGTACCCAGGGTTGGTGATGTGTGGATCTACCGGGTTGAAATCCACGTAAATCAGTAAATTAAGACAACCATCCACTTCCCATGGGCAATTGATGAGCATGTCACTGACAACAGAATGAACACAAGGGCATATATCGGCGCAGCAGTGCAGTCAGTATTGGTGAGATTCTGACACATGTTTTCTGCCTGTTTAAGAATCCTTTCCCCACTGACGGTGAGTACTTCTGGCCTTATCAAACAATGGAAGTTAACCATATTAACCTCATAGCAAATCAACGTGGTTTCTATATACTGTACTTTTATGCTGAAGATCACGGTTTTACCACACTTCCAAACCCGGTTTTATGCTTCATAGCAGTCGGTCACATGCTGTCAGTTACTGGCCGGACAACCCAACAAAGTATGTAGTTGTGATATGTAGGAATGTTTGATTGTGATTTAAGTCTTAAGATCTCTAGAACACATACAGGGACTATTGTTGGTGTGTTTGTGTGTCAGTGTCCCCTCTGCTGGCTGCGGCAGACATGTTTCTGTTTCTGTGCCGAGGATGAGAAGTGGGTCACATGCTTGAATTATCCATTTGCAGGGTTGCATGAATCAGTGCCAAGAAATTGCATTACGTGGGAGACTTCTGCTAAGGCGACACAGAGACGTTTCTCGAGGATGGAGGTGGGAGCTGAGCAAGGACGTGCACAGGGGAACGGACGCAGTGACGCCGCGGCCAGAGAACCGCGCTCCTCTCCCTGCAATAGCCTGAAGGTATACAAACTAACATATCTATGGATGACGGCGCTCCAGCTGACACATATTTCTCTTGTAGATGCTGTGTGTGTGTGTGCGCGTGTGTGTGTGTGTGTGTGTGTGTGTGTGTTGGGGAGGGATCACATGCTCTCTTAATATGTATGCTATGCATGCTAAATAGCCAAATTACAGTCTAACAAGTCACTTCCACAAGGATCCATGAGGGGTACTGTTTTTAACCTAAGACGTAGAATGCCACAGGAAATGAATCATGCTTCTATTTATCAATACACTGTAGTTGTCTAATAAAAGGTTTAGAACTAATATGCAATGAACCAGTATTTCTACTGATTTCTAGCAAGTTGCTTTATTTGTAAATATTTGAAATATCCACATACTGTATAAACTATCAGGAGTTTTCCTTCCCCCTGCTGTGCAATTAATTGTTTGTTAACTTGAAACCCGTTTATTGGCTCATATCTTGTTGGCTCTTTTTATCTAGAGCTTTGCCTTCTGCCAAATGAATTCTGGGAGAAGTCAAGGCTGTGCGGTGCTGATGCTTCCTTTGGTTGCCGAATTCAAATGATTCGTTATGTTAGGTGTTTTCTTACATGTGAATGAGACGTGAGGTAGTTGTTAATGTCCAGCGCTCACATAACAAAACTCAACAGATCCACTTCTCCTTTGTTGTTCTTTGTCAAAGACATAATAAAAATCTGAGTTTTTAAAGTTAATTTTTTGAACTTGGAATAGCGGTTGACAAAACAATCTCACTTCAAGTTAAGATTGTTCGGTGAGATTATAAGGTAGTTGCTACTCTGGATCTGTCAATCACATTGCAGAATCTTAAACAGCAGATGGAGTTTGCTCCGTTGTTCTTTTCCCTTCGAGGGCTTCTCATCCATGTTAGCTTAAAAGAGTTAAGTTTTAGTTAAGTTCATTCTTGACAAGAATCATATCATCATATCACATGATCTTCATCAGCGGATGGATTTAATAAAATCTACTTTTTTTTTTAGCAAACCATAATTTATATTTATCTGTAATGTGAAGCACGTGCAGAAAGCGGTGAGTAAGAATCATCAATCTTTTCAAAGAAAAAAATTAAAATCTTATTTTTACAAATGAAAATGAAAATTCCTTCATTGCTCAATTCAATACACTCGGCAGTTTTGCTGCTACAGCCGCTCTTGGACTGGACTATGACCAGCAGCATATAGGGTGGCTAATGTTAGCTAATGTTAGCTAACGTTAGCATATGACGGACAGAGTCAATTGGCTGATTTCAAGACTCTTTTTTTATTTTTTATTTTTTTGTTTATGGGCATTTTATGTCCTTATTATATAGCTGACAGCTCAGAGATGACAGGAAAAGAGAGATGGTTAATGACATTCAACAAAAGTCCACAGCTGGACGCTGAAGGACTAGGCCACCAGGGCACCACATTACTCTTCTTTTACTTTTTGCTACTGATACACCACATTTAGCATTTAGCATCATCTGTAAATTCTCACTTGTGTGACTACAGTGGCAGTTGATTAGAAATATATACATAGTTGGTGCATATGGAACTGTAAAGCACTTAAAGCACTTTAAACTTAAACTCAGAATAAAGGATAATACAATTAAAGTTAATGCTTTCCAAAATAAGGTTTTTAAAATGAACTCATGATATGTCCATAGCATTTAGGGAGGCAAATATCCTTTTATGTTTAACTGTGAAAATTTATACAGTATCTCAGTACCTCTTCGTAATAGAAAAAAAATCCATCTGCAATCCCTATTTAAACACATTTATTCATCAGGTAACAACACACCATTCATATTAGCAAGTTGGAGTAAAAACAAAGCTGATTTATTTGTATTCCTAAAGTCATGCAGAGATACTGACCCCCACACTTAAGCTAATGGATTTCTCCTTCAACAATTTTTACAAATGTTACTGTTGTGTCCTCTAGTTGCCGAAGTGAAAATGTCACAATGGTTATCAACGTTTCTTTCTGAGAAAATAAGACAGAACATAATGTGAATCTTATAAATAGACCACCTGAGGCTTTTATGCTTTCTCTTTTCTTTCTCCCACCTCAAACAACCTTCTAAAAAATAAAAGGAGATCAGACACTCTTGTTGCTTTTTCTCCACATGAAAGTGAAGTGAGACAATGGTGTTCAAGCAGCTTATCATAATACAGACTGCAGTAGCAGGACAGACTTATATTTCTTCTCAGAATTGTTTGGTTCCCTGCCTGGCTGGAACATGGCACAGCCCATTTTGACTCAAACACCATCTCAGAACTCCCTGAACACTTTACTGACCACGTTATGTGTTGTACTTTTTGACATCTTCACAAATGACAGAAAGCTGTGTGTGTGGCAGACTGCTGGTGTTAGTCTAAGTGCATTAGGTAAGTGACATCAATGAGTTCAGAACAAAAGCGGCTCGCAGATCTTAATGTGCATCCCTTTTCAGTGATCTTTAATCACAATGAGGCCACTGCTTTTTTTGGCACTTGCTAAAAAACAATTCAAATAACAATGAAAATGTCACAATGCATACCATTGTTGCTAATCCCCAAATGAGCACTGTGCTGTTATTCAGAAAGAGTAATCCATTATTAATTCATTACTTTCTCTAGTCGTGATTTGCTCAATAAGGAAAGTGATGACTTTGCCATCTTTCTGAGAGTTAGACGAGAAGGTGGACACATCTGTCCATTAGCTGCTTAGCTTAGCACATAGACTGGAAACAGGGGTACACATCTTGCTTGGCTCTGTCAGAATGCAACCACGTTATTTTTTTCACTCTCTACTAATGAAGTAAATCTTGAATAAGAGCAACATCATTTACAAAATATGAACGTGAGGGGCCATCTTAACCAGCTTTCAGTTCTCAATTCCTTTAAAAGGCAGTGTTGTGGCCACTATGGCACATTAAGAGGTTGCAGTGCATGAGTAACGTAAAGTATCTTTGGTATCACAATCATTTTTTTACAAACACGCGTCATTATGAGCCACGACATAACGCAACAGGCACCGGTAGAAACTAGTCAACTTTTGTCCTCTGAAACTTTTGTAGCACAGCTTGAGTCAAATCAAGCATATTGCACTCAACAAGCTTTAAATGTAAAATGGTATGTCCAACCCCCCACAGCCAGCACTGGTGGCGAGCATGATCTCAACAGAGGTCCGTTTGCATTGATCCCATCATATCCTGCATATGGACACTTTGTACGGGGAGAGGACAAGTTGTTCCTCTTACATAAAACTTCCGATTATCTCACAACTTGTCATACATGCCGAATAGACTCCTGCTCAGGACTTCTCTTTCCCTCTCTAACTTTGTTAATGTGGTTTTATTAGCGCTGGTAGTCAGCTGCTTCCAATTCAACCACCACTATGGTCAAAAGGTGAAACTACATCCTCAATGCTGGTTAGTTGCATTTTCTGAGCAATTTTGTTGGCATATACGTACTATAGGTTAATGATACTTCCAGTCATTGCTCTGTCTTTGCCCATGTATGTCTTTGCCTGATCGTTTGTGCAATGTGACTCTCATGTGTTCTGCTTTTCTCACATCAGTACTGGATGTGCAGTGCAAGAACCATGACCAAGGCTACAACCAATTACTTATGTACAAGCACTCAGGGAGACTGAAAGGGATTACACTTAGTCTATAAACAACACAAAGGTTTTATTCTCCTTCTGTCTAAAATCAGCGTGAAACCACTGTCATCTTGTCTGCGAGGCATATTGGCAAGAAAGGAGCAAGCAGTTACATGAAGTGGATATACAGAGTCTATGAGGAGGAGTAAGGGAAATAAAGAAGCTTGACGAAAAAAAAAAGAGCTGTGTGACCATGTGCGTCGCATAAACCTGTACAGGCTGAAGTAAAAAACTAAATTACCATTGCGGTTTACATGAATAGTCTTGAATATACCTTTTCTAGTGAATACTGAAATGTACATTTTACAAAGTAACATATTTCGTATGTTTCCCACGAGAATTGCTTTGTAAATTGGCCACTCTCAGACAGTATCAAGCATGTGTATGCTCATTCTTACCAAATGATGAAAACAAGTTGCTGATTTAACATTAGCCTACATTCATCCAGCTATTGTTTAATTAGTCTCTTATTGATGTCTAGCTAGGTGGGGTGAAAAGGGGTGAAAAGAAACATACAATGAATAAAATAATTCAATAAGTGAGATTGCTATGCCGAAATTCTTATGATGTTATGCCAGGATTGTAATGGTGGCTCCTGTTTGTGTGTGTGTGTGTGTGTGTGTGTGTGTGTGTGTGTGTGTGTGTGT
>CALSBV010010348.1:7820921-7845705 GCA_943590825.1 Bovichtus diacanthus | reverse complement strand
GTGTGTGTGTGTGTGTGTGTGTGTGTGTGTGTGTGTGTGTGTGTGTGCATGCGTGTGCGTGCGTGTGCACACGTGTGTGAGTGTGTGTGTGTGTGTGTTGTCAGAGCACTTGTTGCACAAATAAGCATGTTAATAAATGTGTTCTTAAGACTTGAATTTGAACTTTTAAACTGTACATCTATATAAAGCTACTGCACGGGCAAGCATGTGACTCTAGATTAGATTAAATTTGTCTATTTCTGACATATTTCACAGGAAACTGCTCATTTGCTGTTTTTAAAGTAGCACATGTTTTGCTTTAACTTGTCATTAGGAGGTAATTGTTGATTGCGCCATGTAATGGCTATAGAAAAATGCCGCCATTTGCGTTTAGATTGGTTCCCTTTAAGCCTCGCTTTCACAATTCTTGAATTCAAAATGATTCATGTTTTTATGATCACCACGTCAAGGCAAGATCCTAACTTTCCACGAAATCTCAAGGAAGCAGGGGAACCGCAGTCGGCTGTACAGTACATCGTTTTTTGTTGTGTCTTTAAACTCCATGTTGGTAGTTTTAGGAAATGAGTGGAATATAGCACTGCAAATGATTTGACACAAATTGCATTATGTGTACATCACAACAGGCACATTTTGATCATAAAAAGCTAATAACCCTTGAAAGATTGATTAAGAATCCCAAAAAGTTGTTGGAGATGTTGTCAGAATTTGTCTCAGGAATATCGATTATTTATCATTTTCTCTCTTGCATAGGAAGTGGTGTGGGGTGTGCAAGTTATTGAGACTCACACATTTTTGTAACAAATGTTTTTTTTTTTTGTTGTTGTCACATTTAATTTCCTACTTAGTGGGAAAAAAAAGACAAATGTAGTTCTGAATAGGTTTTGGGACTACTTTGGCGTTAACAAAGACACTGAATCTGTGTGGTGTTCTCGTCCTCCGTCATCAATGAGTGCATTAGATTGCCTTTGGTCATATCTCTGTGAGAATTGTTTCATCTGGGCCCATTCACTATCGGAGGCGGCTTACTGCTTTTCACTCTCACTATAGAGCAAATGAAAACAATCAGGATGAAACAACTGTCCCTGGGGATTCCTTCTCCGCCTCAGCTAGGTTCAGTAGCAGAGTTTTGAACATGGCTTTCACTTTTCCTCTTTACCGTCATGCATACTTTTGACTTATTTCATTATGAGGAACTTTCGTCTAGCCCTGTGTTAGTCTATCCTACAGGCGTCACCTGGCTGTCTTCACTCCAGTGTAAGCCAGTTATTCTCTCATCGTTGTTGGCAGTTGCTATCCGACCTATACTTTGTGTTCATCTCAAATCCCTCTCCTCCCTCTCCTTAAGCTCCAACTCATCTAAACAACATTATTCCTGATCCTGATAGTGAGGCCGGCACTTGTTAATTAGCGAGCGTTGGACGGGTGCAAGTAGGGTGATGACTGTGTTCATGCATGAAGAGCAACCGTAGTGACACACAAGTGCTTCTTTTTTTTTTGTTGCTCATTGCCAGTGCGGAAAAACACAAGCGTGAACACCACACAATCCAGTAGATTACCAGTATAATTCCGCTGAAACACTGCATTTGCTTGTACGTATGTTCATTCTCCTGTGCAGAAATAACGTAAAATCCCTTTCTTTTGTTTTCTTTCTCTCTCATGTTCTCATCTTACTCTCTTCTCCCAGATGTTTCTGGTGGCTTTGTCCTTTGCCTATTTTGCAAAGGCTCTGTCGGGGAGCTACATGAAGAGCACAATAACTCAGCTGGAGAGGCGCTTTGACATCCCCAGCTACCTAATAGGTGTCATTGACGGGAGCTTCGAGGTTGGTGAGTAGGCCTGCCAGTCACTGCTGTTATTTTGTTGTTCTGTTCGCAGTCTCCGTTTCATGGGCTCCCCTCCCTTCTCTCTTTCTGTCTTTGGGACGGAAATATGAATGGGTAACAGAGGTATTCAAGCTGCAGATAAAGGATTCATCAGGCTTCCAAGAAGTGGACAGAGGGTTGTGTGTGTGTGTGTGCGTAGTGAGTCATGGTGTCAAACAGGGACATAACGGGTTGCAAGCGCTCGTTTTTCTGTGGTCAGCCGGGCTCTAGAATTTAACAGGTTTTGTCATGCAGTAACTTGTCTGTACGATGACTTTATTTTGTGCTCACCCCCAGTAATACACTAAATCAAATGGCATTAACCAACTGTTGTCTCACATGCAAATCAGCTACAAGCAGACGGACCCTTCAGGCAGCAACAAAAATAATTGCTTGTGTAAATGCAACACAAACTGCCCAGCTCTACATTTATATAAATGATCACATTCACACTTTTCTTGCACCGCATATCCAATTAATTGTTTCCACACTGGTGGTGTAAGTTATTCTGGGGACACATAATCCTTTCACTACAAAATCAGGTAGATGGTAAAACATTTTTTTTTTTTTTTTTACTCAAAGCAATTTTCCCTTTTAGAGCTTATTGACTGGCTATTATCAGCTAATTTTGACGTGTCTATATCAATATCCATGTATAATTGGCTCATAACAAGAAATTAGGGCTCAGAAATGCCAACGATATGAGATTTTGAAACAGTGATTTAAGGTGCTAATACTCCCAGTCCACCTGTAACTTGGCTGGTGTATGATGCAACTGCTTTAGCATAAAAAAAGCTGTAAAGTTGTACAAAGCCTTTTGTGGCTCCAGAGGTAGCTGTGTGAAGTCGGAGCTATGTAAATGTCCTCAAGTTATGTCACTTGAGTCACTGTCAGTTGGGGATGACAACCGCAAGTTTGAAAATGTAAAAAGAATCTGAGGGTGTGGAGTTAGAAAGAAGTGAGCTTTCCAAACCTCTGGAGCCCGTTCATGATCTGTCCTCTACGCTAGCAGCACAAGGCTACATTAGTCCCGACTAGCATAACACACCCACATCTCCAATCGAGCGTTACATTGTGGGTAATGTAGACAAGGAAGAAGAATATGTGGAATGAGATTTTCCTCTTCCTGTATTTCAAGCTAATTTCAGGTTTTCAGTTACGACTTGTCCTATAGTTTGTAGTTTGAACTATAGCAAGTTGTAATACCCGATACATAGAATAAAAGTTGGATTCAAATGATTTGGCCAAACCTCAAGTTTGATTTGGTTGTGAGTAGATCTGGCTTGCAGCAGTACTGTATACATACTACTGCTACTGTCCATACTGTATGTAACCTGTAGTTCTTCTTAACACTGAAGAATTCCAGATGAAATTCAGCAAAGTGTGTTCCCAGACTGTCCCCTGACGACTTTCTAGGTCAGTTATATAAGGCGAGTCCATTCAACTAAAGTGCCTCTTGTAGGTTATAAATTACACAAAGCTGGCAATGCAAGATGAGACCCAAAGAGACGTGATTCATACAAGATCAAAGTCGTCATCCACTATCAGCCATTCTACTTTTGCTCTTGTGCTGTCAGGGAGGAGGTTTGGCTCCATGGTGACATGATAGTAGTGAAGAATAATTAACATGGTCCTTCGGAGTGTGAGACCTGCTGTCACTCTGATGGAGATGGGGTGTATCTGCTGGACGAAAAAAGGTGAGGAATACACCCCCAGCGCAGTCAGAGTATACCCCGGATCTCTCTCCCTCCATACCTCTCCATCTCTCCGTTTCCTGTGAAAGCTGCGTCTCTCACGTGGCCTAGGCAACGGGCTTGTTCTATAGGACTGTTGCCAGGGTAACATAGAGGCAGAGCAGGGCAGCGTGAAGAGGAAGGAAAAAGGGAGAGGGAAGTGCAAGACACACGAGAGGAGAGCAGAACAGATGGAAGACAAAGGGATGGATGTTGGATAATGAGCACTGCTAATTGATCCGAGCTTAAGTATACACGCGTGTGTTTGTAAATATGCTGCATGAATCATTCTTAGCATGCACTCACACATACATATACAGCACTACAGCATTTTCCTGAAAAAAGCTTGGATGTGAAAAAAACCTTAATTTTCATGAAAAAGCTTGGATGTCAAAAAAAATGTTTTTTCATGAAAAAAGCTTGAATGTCAAATAAACAGAATTTTCTTGAAAAAAGCTTGAATATGAAAAAATTCAAAAATGTTTCCTGAAAAAAGCTTGGATGTGAAAAAAAACCTTAATTTTCCTGAAAAAAGCTTGGATGTCAAAATACTTAATTTTCATGGAAAAAACATTTATTAAAAAAAAATAATAATAATTCTGAAAAAAGCTTGGATGTAAAAAAAAAAAAACTTTATTTTCATGAAAAAAGCTTGAATGGCAAAAAAATTTAATTTTCTTGAAAAAAGCTTGACCATGAAAAAAGCTTGGATGTAAAAAAAAAACTTAATTTTCATGGAAGGAAAATTTATTAAAAAAAAGCTTGGATGTCAAAAAAACCTTCATTTTCTAGAAAAATCTTGGATGTCAAAAAAACTTAATTTTCATGAAAAAAGCTTGGATGTGGAAAAGACCTTAATTTTCATAAGTAAGTTCTGTTCGCTCGGACATAAACTCAATCATAGATGTAGTCTACGTTTCATATGATGTGTAAAATCTATCAGCATTTACCGTTTAGATCACATATGAATGAAATGCTTATAGAATCCGTATTTGTATTTGTATTGTTAATTTAATGTGTGAACGAGCGATGTAGAGAAGGCCACATAAAGCTCAATATTAGCCTGTAATGTGTAATATACTGTTGGAGTGGTAAGCAGGCGTATTGTTTTTGGATATTTGGGGAGTTAGGTGGTCCGGGAGTGTTTTTTTATTGGTTAAGTGGTCCTTTGTCTGAGAAAGTTTGAGAACCCCTGGTCTAGGCTACCTCGTTTTTTTCACAACAAAGTTTCCATGTCCATGCCTCTTTGTAGGCTGTACATTGAAACAAAGATGAGACCCAAAGAGACGTGATTCCTACAAGATGAAAAAGTCGTCAGCCACTATCAGCCATTCTACTTTTTTCTTTTTTTTTTTTTGCCACAATGCGCACTGAAAGGTGACGTTAGAGAAATGATCATGTTCCCACCCAGCATATTTCAGCTTTGTGTGCACGTTCGCTGCTGCATGCGTGTAGATAATAAAAAGATCTCTTGGAGCTTGAAGATAATGCATCACATGTGATAACACAATCTCATCTGCCTTTCCAACGACGGATGTACACAACAGTCTTCCAGTCACATGACATTTGGATACAGAAGTCATCCTGTCGTGTACATCCTTAGATCGTCAGGCAAGGCCCTTTTGGATGTCCCACGGGCCAGGCTGAAGGCTAAAGGTCACTGCGCTTTCTCAACTCTACTGTAGAACAAATTGCTTGCAAAATCAGTTTCAGCGTTTAAAGCCCTTCTAAAAACACACTTTTATAAACAGGCTTTTATGTGAACCCCTCCCTATGTTCTCTTAAGTTTTGTAAAGTATCGATCTGTTCTTAATTGCCTCTCTGTTCATGGCTGTGTTTAGTTGTATCTGTTTTCCCTCTGTATTACCTTATTTTTTTTTTTTTTATTGTTGCTGACTTTGGGATTTATTATATATTATAAAGCACTTTTTAAACATTGTTTTTCTATATAAGGTTATTATTATTATTTTTATCCTACGCATCAAAATGTTTGGGTATATTATTATAATGATGTGCATTTGCAGTATGTAATGGATATTATCCTGGCTAAGGCATATAGGGAAAATAACTGTTTTAGATAAATGTTTTCTAGATGTTTTTTTTTTTTTTTTTTTTTTTTTTAGCTTTTCCAATGCATTGTATCTTGTTTTGCTACAGAAAGTAATTAAAAAGACGCATATATATTTCTACATTAATTTTTCATTTAGTAATATCACGTTTTGACAAAAGAGCTTACAGAGCCACATCTCGATTACCCACAGTGTCACAAAAAAAGCTCTATAAATGAAATATAATGAAGCAATGATTCTGTTCCTTTTCAAAAAAACCTCTTTGCTCAAACGTATATATTCGCACTCTAAATCCCTGATATTTCTGGCTGCCTCCGTCCTCCCAGGCAACCTGTTGGTGATAGCCTTCGTCAGTTACTTTGGGGCCAAGCTCCATCGGCCAAAGATCATCGCAGTGGGTTGTGTCCTGATGTCCATTGGCACCTTCATCATCGCTCTGCCTCACTTCATCATCGGACGGTGAGTTAAAACGAGCCAATGGTCCTGGTTGTTGTTAGACTTCAACTTCACACTTAAGCTCAGGCACTCATTTATTTTTTAAATGCATTTTTCTTTCAAAACATTGGAATTCGTTTTGATTGAATAAAAGTGATGCCGGAGCTTCCACCACATCCATAACAGCTGCAAAGGTGCTGCATGGCACATTGGTTAATCTGTGTTGTTGATGTGATATGCAAGCTTTGTAAACATGTAATAAAAAAAACCTGCTTTATAAGCTGTGCCAAATATTAGCGCACCAAATGACATCCACAAGAAAACTCATTATATACTTTATCATCAATTATATACAGTCTCATTGACACCATATAAATATTGATACTTATGATGCACAGCAACGAATGCTTGAATGGTGCACTATCCTATACAACAGGAAAACTTTGTCTTGTGCTATTTTTCCATTTTACTGCCTATGTAAATAAACTGAGATCAGATACTCAATGATATATTACTGTACCTAGTATAGCACTGTAACTGGGTCAGCCTATACCAGGTGAAACATATTGTTGTTCCAATGAGTATCGACTGCAGATGGTTCAGGATGGCCTTACTTTTTTTCACGAGGAACTAACTGACAAGTTACTTTTGAAATCTACTTTGAGTGGGACACACAGATTGTATCCTATGACCCAGTGAAATGAGTATTTCATCTCGGTCCGTTGTATTTTAACAGTTCCGTTTGTGTTTTGCACACAGCTATGAGTTCGAAACGTCGGTGCGGTGGGTCGTGAACTCGACACTTAACCCCTCTCCTTGTCCGGTGGGCTCACCGGCAGATCTGACTCAAGATGGTAGACTGCCTCAAGTGCCAGCCACAGGTGAGCACTCACACAGGCACACACTCGTGTAGACAAGTGAAGACGTGCGATTACGTTCATCTTTCGTCCTCCAGGTTGTGAAGGTGACTCCAACCTATCGATGTGGATCTATGTGCTCCTGGGAAATGTCTTGCGGGGGATCGGAGAGACACCTGTTCAGCCGCTTGGGATCTCTTATATAGATGATTTTGCTACTGAGGAGAACGCTGCACTCTATGTTGGTAAGAAAAACCTCAAACTATAAAGATATACTTATGCTTACAATACAATATTTTCCTTCGTCCCTTCGTCGGCAAGCTCCAAATATTGCTTTTTTTAAGGCCTATAAACATTGTTATTGTGTGTGTGTGTGTGTGTGTGTGTGTGTGTGTCTGTGTGTGTGTCTTTTTTTCTTCTTCTAAATGTAAAGCACGTTGAGTTTCTTTGTAATGAAATGGAAGCTGCCTTGCCTTGCCTGCAAAAGGAGCCCAGAATTGTGTCATATTAATGTCACAGTAAAGTTTTATTAGTCGGAGAAATAGTCTCAAGTGCACTCTGCAGTCAAAACAGTGTGTCATTTAAGGGTAAAAGCCTGTTTGCTCAGAAATGAGCAAAGCGGTAAATCCCTTTAGTGCTCCACAATAGCAGATGAGTATTACATGCTTACTCAACAAGTCTTTTCCAAACAAATGAGGCTTTAAAGAAGGTTTAAAACATGTATATAGTGTAAATCAATACGTATGTAATATGTGTGGTAAAATGGTCGTGTATTACAGTGTATCAGTCGTTAATGCTGATAGCTGGAGTCCTAACCAGCTTGTGTGTCTCTTTGGGTGCGTTTGTTATATCCTAGGCTGTGTGCAGACCATTTCCGTAGTTGGACCCGTGTTTGGCTACCTGTTAGGCTCCCTCTGTGCCAAAATCTATGTGGACATTGGATTTGTAAAAATGGGTGAGTTTAATCACGAGTACATATCTTAAGTATTTTAAGGCCAGACCATAATGTGAATTTGCAATCTGTCTAGACACGGTTGATGTCATTAACCCCTCACACAGAGACTCACATAGAGCTCATGTGAATGGATTTGGAAAACGTGTGTTTTTTTTCTTACGTCAAATCTCAGAGAGCGTGTTAACCCTTGTTGCATGAAGCAATGGTTTGTTTTTCTCTTTCAGTTTGTATCATACTTGGCTATGAACTACTTATAATAATATTAATATAATAATTATAGTAATATTAGTGTCCAGAATACATTGGAGAAGCACTTTGTGTATTCAGCATTTCATACACTTCTGTCAGATTCAGTCTTTTATAATACTGTCATAATTAATATTAGGCTACACTACTCTGGCCATGACAGCTGACAATAGTTGCTTAATAGATATATATATTTATTTGTGAATCCCATGGCAATTTTAAAACTATAAAACTTACAAGTGGCTCATGACTCAGACATTGAAATAAAATAATTCAGATATGATTAAAGTGGCAGTAAAATTCTCTCAAGGACAAAAGTGTGAAGTGTTTTTTTTCTCCGTTGTACGTAAAACAATTAATGACGACTGAATATGGTTTCAGGATCCTGGTCTTGTACATTCCTGGGACACTTGAATCGAACAGAGCCGTCTTAATGTTATTCGTAAAAACCTGTACTTTCCACCCACTAAAGATCATAATGTCTGCTCTGAAAAGAGGCCTTTTCATTCATAAAACTGAGGCATGACATTATCAGATATAACCGCGGGTGGATCACAGGCAGTATATGTTTGCCTTACAGACTCAGAACAGGTGTACAGGATTAACATCAATAAGGTAATGAACAAGGCCCGGTGGAACAAATATACAATCAAATAGAGTGCAGCAAACAGAAACATAGAAAAGTAGCAGGAGAAATGAACCGAAGTTAGAAAAGATGGGAATCGAGAAACAGAGGAGAAGGGGATGTAAGGTCATAAGACCAATTAATAAACTGATGAAAGATAAAAATAGGTTTATTAAAAAAAGTGTGCCATAATGCATGACTGTTTGCACTCACTGCCCGCTCAAACAGAACATATGAGTACCAAACCTCCATGTCCGGCTTTTCATTTCAGAAATGTTACCGATGGAAAGGCTGACTACAGATATTTATGGATGTTCTGATGATCTCTGTTGTGCCTGACTGCATTTGCATTCTTAATTTGGTTATCCTGTCAAGCAGAGGGACTTCAGTAGGCTTTACAAAGCCTTAATAAGAAAAGAAAAAAGTGCAAATGACATTATAAAATTGTCCCACTAAACCATAAGTGTAACTCTGAGCATTCATTACATCTCATCATCTGTACCCCCGAACACAGAAACTATCACCATCACCCCATCAGATGCCCGATGGGTGGGGGCCTGGTGGCTGGGCTACCTCATAGCTGGGGTCATCACCCTACTCTCTGCCATCCCATTCTGGTTTCTGCCCCGCTCCCTGCCCATATCCGGGCCCCAGGGCCCAGAAAAGTGCTCACCAGAGCAGACAAGTTTCATTAAAGACCCTCATCTTCTGAAGCACAAGTATCCTGCAGACCAAAATACTACTTTCATAGAGATGGCCAAAGGTAAGGATGGATTTAGAGGTTTGTAGTCATTTAACAATGAAGTCTAAAATGTTAATACTTGTCAGAGCTGGAAAACCACAATATCGGGAGCTTTCTGGAAAGACCATCGCAATCGTACAATAGAACTTTAAGGGCACTTGGAGAGTGCAGGCCTCCCTCAAGGCCATTTCCATAAGGGAAAAATAATGTGTGTATCCACCCTGTGATGTCGATCTGCTTCACAATGTGGTCCTTCCTTGTCCAATGCTACACCCTCCCACCAAGGTTCATGTATATCGGGCCAGTAGTTTCTCCGTAATCCTGCTGACAAACAAACCAATAAACAAATTAATAAATACTGATAGATTGAATATTTTATAAACGTAAAGCCCATAAATGTATAGATGAATGAGCTGTAGAATTAAATGGATAAAAACACAGACTGCACAATTTGATTGTCTAACAGAAAAAAAAAAGAAAAAAAAATGTAGAATATATATATATATTTTATATCATGCATTATATTATCAAGTTCTACACCTTTATCCTACTGCCACAAGGCAATACTGCTTCACTTCTTACTACTCCATGTAGCCAGAAAGACACACTCCCTTTCATAGCAGTAACCGGAGATTGTTACGGTCAGTTATTACTGCTACATAGAGATATTGCATATGAAACATTTTCAGACAGGTGTGTTTCAACTCAGATTTGTATCCCTCTGCAGACTTTATTCCAACCCTGCGAACTCTGCTGGGACACCCTGTGTATTTGATCTACCTGTGTGTGTCGATCATCCAGCTGAACTCCCTCATCGGCATGGTCACCTACAAGCCCAAGTACATCGAGCAGCACTTCAGGCAGTCTGCCTCAAAGGCCAACTTTCTCATGGGTACATGTGCTCTGTGTCACATACATCATTTGTGTTGTATAGCTTTGAAGATCAGCACATAACAGACCCAGGGAAGGCTTTTCTGCTGGGTTCACATTGTATGGGGCGAATAACTTTTGGATGTGCCTCAAATGAATTCTAGTGTCAAGTTTATAATTCAAAATTCATGGGTTTTTCTTTCCATAAATCATCTCAGTGTATCTACAGGGCAGTATTGTTTTCCCAGATAATTTATGATACTTTCGTTTTGCTGAATGAAACAGAAAAAGACCTTTGAAAAGGGGTATTATTGCAGAAAGGAGAAATGGGTCAGGGTTCTAATTTAGCTTACTAACCGCCACAGCTTCAGAGAAGACAGCTTTGTGCTTATGAAAAATGCTTTGCATATGAAATGAAATATCTAGTGAAGTTGATAACATTAGATGAACTTCTCTACGTTTATGTGGTCTCATCAAAGGAGTTGCCTGCATGGACTAGACTGGCTGCATATGAGAATGCAATATTAATGACCAGAGCAAATGACATGGGTGTAGTAAAAAGACCATGTCTCCACATTTATGTTAAATGAAGGTATAAGAAAAGAAACTGAAAAAAAAAAAAAAGTCTTATTTTCCCCCTCTCGGGATTAGCAAGTGTGAAAGATGATAGCCGAGCTTTGACACAATCATGAATCATATTGTTTTGTCTTTGTTTGTGTCTAGATTTATCATTTGAAGCAACTTTTAATTTCAGTGACTATTGATCTTGAGTGTTGCCGTTCCTCTTCATCTTAGGTGTGATCAATATCCCGGCTGTGGCACTGGGGATGTTTTCTGGAGGTCTGCTGATGAAGAGGCTGAAGCTGAACATCATGGGAGCGGCCAGGTTTGCCTTCGGCACATCTCTGATCGGCTACATCCTGTCGCTGTTTTTCTTTGCAATGAGCTGCGAGAATGCCATGGTAGCCGGGGTGACACTTTCATACAACAGGTGAGTCATAGAGAATCACATGATGTGTTGGGGCGACTGTAATCGAATTATATAATTATTCCAAATTCAGTTAAACACAGTAAAATGATTGATGTAACAGGTAATCAGTGTACCGCATGGTTTTGTGGGCTGCCATTTAAAAAAAAATCTGGGTCAAGTAAATAACAGAAAATTGCTGTCGCTATTGACGGTAGATTGGCTATGTAAAAATGGCCGCGTTGTGCAGGATGTCCCATGTCCCGATAGTGACCAATCAGTGGTCAGCAGTGATTAAACTCCACTTTACCGTACCGGGTACCTAGGAAACAGAGTACAAGGTCCCGTCCACAACTTTTGCTGATGAAAAAACAAAAAAGAGCGAGTCGAGTTAAGTAGAGTGGAGAGCAGCTATCCGCTCACTCATTTATCACGCCCTCACCCCACCTCCCCCAAAACCTGACGCCAACCATGAAAAATAATAACAAGTAATATTACGTTTGCCTAAACCATCTCTTCAAGTTTTTTAAGATGTGTCATTTAGAGAAAGGAAACAACATTAAGATTAAAATAATACACCATTTCCTCTTAAAGGTACATTGTCTTTTTTTTTTCCAAATGTATAACGTGTAATGGCATAACAAATGATTTCCTTTCATGTGCTCTTTTCCCTCACTCTTTTCCTTCCAGCATGGATAGCATATCGTATGATAAACACTCAGTGTTCACAGCATGCAACTCAGACTGTTTTTGTTCAGCGAGTGACTGGGATCCAGTCTGTGGGGAGGATGGCATCACGTATGTTTCCCCCTGTCTTGCTGGCTGTACCAGCTCTTCTGGCTCAGGGAAAAACACAGTAAGTTGACAAGGTACTCAAAGTGTAAGAACTATTACACTTGGACAATTAAGTTCTAGTATTAAATACCATAGTATTAATAATAGCACAGCTTTGGCTTGTGGTGCATGCCTAAAAATAAACCTTATGTGAGGTCAAATACACTGTTGTTGCCATGAAGTTTTGTTGACCAGATGCTAATGTTACCGTATGATCCAGGGGCCATCACCAAGTATTACTCTGTATATTGGAGTATATTAAAAAAAAAAGCAGAAAAATAAACACTGTGCCCATTTGTTTGTTTTATAAATGATTGATTATTAGCGATTGCAGTGATTTCGGTGGTCTACAGACATATATGTGAATGTTTGCGTATATACAGTATATGTATTGCTGTGTTTGTATGTGTCTCTGTCCTGCTATACATGGACACGTGTGTGCGACTGTGCATGTCTCTCCAGGTCTTCTCTAACTGTAGCTGTGTCGGAGTGGCTGGTAACTTTACGGCCGGTACAGGTCAGTGCCTTCACAAGGACGACTGTGACAGGATGTTCCCGTATTTTCTGGCTCTGTCTGTCATCACTTCCTTTATCATCTCCCTTGGGGGCACACCAGGCTACATGTTTCTCATCAGGTCAGATATACATTTTTTTAACAAACATGGACTTTGAAGTTACTATATTTACGACTGCTACAACGGGCTTTATAAGCTTTAATGCCGCCATCTCCATTATTTCACTTTGTGTCTGTTTTGCAAATGTTACAAGGATCTTTCCCAGATTAGTCCTCTTGACAATGTTAAATAAGTTTACATTTGATATATGGATGCACCTTTAGCTTGGGACATAGATTATTTGGACCCCTTTGGAGTTGTGTTAATCAGTGCTGATTTCAGAAGCACTTTTAAAGTCTTCTTAAAGTCCCTAATGAGCTTTTAATGACCAATGATGCTGGCATGTGTTCCATTCTTGTATTGCTTGATTTGAGTGCTGCTTTTAAAAGATCAATCATAGCCTTTTATTAGACAGACTGAGGACATTGGTGGGCACATTGGGTACTGTACCCAGTTGGATGAAATCTTTTCTTTCAGACAGACAATTCTATGTGTCCGTTAACAACCATCTGTCCTCATTTGCTACTGTCAAGTATAGGGTACTTCAAGGGTCAATTTTGGGACAAATTCTATTCTCTTTTCATCTGTCCCATTAGGTAATATTATTTATACACTGTTATGCTAACGACTCTCAGTTGTATGTCCCCGTTCAGCCCACTGACCTCAGTGTGCTGTGTTCTTTGCAGGAGTGCCCAGTAGATGTAAAAAAACGGATGTTTATCAATTTCCTTCAATTGAACTCAACCAAAACAGAAATTCTTTTTATGGCTCCAGCAACACAAACATTCAAATACTGCCATCTACTGGGTACCCGTGCTGTAATCTAATCTGTACAAACATAGTTTTATCAACTATGAAATCTTGACAGAATTCGTCTCATGTTAAGATATAAAGATACCGAAAGTATTTTAGATGCTTTCATCTCATCTTAGTGTAACAACTGTAGACCAGCTACAGAGAGTAGAGGACTCAGCTGCCACGCTTTAACCATAGTAAACAGGTTTGGACACATCATCCCGGTTTTAGCCTCTTTACACTTGCTTCCAGTACGTTTTTTTAAGTACTTACAAGGCACTAAATGGTGTGACTCCTCGGTCTATATCAGATATGTAATCTCTGCTCCCAGTCTGAGGTCTGCTGGCAGGGGCCTTTTATCTGTTCCACACTCAGCTGAAGACTGAGAGGACAGAACTTTAAAGAACTTTTAAATAAGAGCCCTGAAGCTCTGGAACGTCCTGCCTGAGGAAATATGGCAGGCTGTGTCAAGGGCTTCTTTTAAGCCTAAACTTAAAACATACTTTTATATCCCTGCCTTCCCTCATTTGATCTGATTCTAGTTTATATTCTGTTTTTTTTTTAATGTGGTTTGTTTAGTACTTTTATTGCTATGTTTTTATGTTTTGTTTTATGTGTTATTTGCTTTCTATGTGAAGCACTTTGTAACTTAGTTTTTACAAGTGCTAAATGAATCAAAGATATCATTATTATTATTTTAAAGCCTAGCCATCAGATGTTGCTTATTGGAATCCCATATTTATAGCAATTGTTATTGAGTTAGAGTTCTTCAGTGACATCAGAGCCAATAATGTTTTCCATATCTTTTGTAACTTTGATTCAGTTGCTTTAAAAGCAAACATTCTTACATGTATTTACTTTACTTTTGCAGACCGTATGTCTGCCTGATCTGCCTATTTCCAGGAATTATGGGAAGTGAATATTATTAGCAATCAAAGCATTCAGAGACAATCATTTGGGCCATTTCTAGCTGACTTATTGTTGTTGCCAATGGCTACATGTGTGTGTTTTTGTGTCTGTGTGTCACACATACAAACAGTGGCTTTGTCCAACACACGGTTTAAATATAGTCTGTTTCCAATCATATGATTTCTCGAGATTCAAATCCCTTTTATGTGATGGTGCTGGGTAGAATGCCATGGTCAATTGAGAATCACATAAATCCTTCAAGGCCCATGTTTGATTTAATGCTAAGAAAGGTCAGGAACACTATTGAGACACCAACTGCAAAGAAACTGAAGAAGCTACTGTTGTCTTTTTGACTTGCTGATGAGAGCACATTTACTAACAATAACTTAAAAAATGTGTTTTCGGTGGACAAATCTGCAGTTTAATGAAAAAATGCTATAAAAAAGTCACAAAAATGTAATAATAAACATCATAGTATAGCATGCCAAAAACATGTCATAACAAATGTCATACAAAAGTCATAGTATAGTCAGTCATACAAAAGTCATAGTATAGTATGCCATGAAACAAGTCATAAATAAGTCATAGTATAATATAAATACAAATATTCATAGTATAGTATGTCATACAGAACGTCATAGAGTAATATGCCATTAAAATGTCATAAAAGTCATAGTATAGTATTCTGGAACAATTTCATAAAAAAAAAAAATCATAGTATAGTATGTCACAAAATAATGTTAATATATCAATGATTATTGAAAAGTGATATTTCACAAAGATATTTTGTTTTATGTGCGCATCAACACTTTGAGATCCCCTGGAATAGAGGTCAGCGTCATCTGCACCACAGCATCCTCTGCTGGCTGAGACTCCACTTAACACAGAGACACCTTCACCGACACATGACACACAAACACTCTTACACACACATGCAAGATCTCCGAAAGCCATATCAGCTGATCCTGTTGGAATGCACTCACCTCACTGGAATGAAATTAGTTTACCTCCTGTGTTTTCTATGTGTTATCTTACTGTCAACTCAGAACCATACAATGAATGTTCCCACCTCATGAAACAGTAAAAAATAAGTCTTTTTTTTAATGTTGTGGAGCATGCATTGTTTACATTCTTGGTGTACATCGGTTTGACTGAACCTGAGGTTACTACTTCTTTCCAAGGAGTTAGAAAAGTGTTTCTGTAACCAATTTCTGATTATATTTCCTAAAAAATGTCGGCAATTTCTCTTCTTGAAGGTGCATCAGACCACAGCTGAAATCCTTGGCATTGGGTTTCCATGCTCTGGCAACACGTACGCTTGGTAAGTGTCCTTAAAAACATATCCTCTCTTCAGCACGTTCCAGCGGCTCAGGGTTAAGATGCAAACCCTGTAAATGTGTTATCCTATCTTTCTTCAAAACGTTCCTGTCACGTGAAACTACCAGATAAACTCAAAAACTGCGTAAAAATATATATTTGTTCTTACAGCGGGGATCCCAGCACCCATCTACTTTGGAGCAATCATTGACACCACATGTCTAAAATGGGGTCAGAAGAGGTGTGGAGGCATAGGAGCGTGTAGAATCTACAACACCACTGCGTACAGGTAGTCACACTCACATTCAGGGTTTTGTGTTGCAGGTTTACGTTTTATGTGGCAGTTATATATATGTTTTACATTCTTTACTTCTCAGGATAGCATACCTGGGTCTGACTCTGAGCCTGCGGACTATCTCCTTCATTATTTGCATCCCGGGCTTCATTCTGCTCGGTCGACAGCTGAGGAAGGAGGAAAGAAATGCCATCCACGGAGCTCTGGCCAACGGCGGAACAGAACTGGAGGCGCTACGGAAGGAAGAGTTTGTGATTTCTAATTCTGACCAATCGCAACAAACGGCAGACAACAGCACAGACAGGGAGACGCGGCTGTGACAGAACTGACCCCGCTTTTCTCTTACACACGCACACGCACACACACACACACGTACATGTACACTCACAGTATGTACAGAGTGATACTGTACACACACACACACACACACACACTAAAATGAGATTTGCAGGGAATCCCATGTTGTATCCGATCATCTCATATAAAGCATAAATTCTATATTTGTACTACTGGACCTGTGAAGGCTTTGTGAATTTGAAAGAAACTTTGATATAACTGAACTATTTCTTGAATGTACATGCTGTTGTTTTTTGTTTTTTTTTCTTATGAAGAAAAGTATAACAATATTTTTCTGGTTTTAATGGTGGCACGAGATCAGATGGGGAATGTGATTTGTACAGACCACAGTATGATCTTGAAAACCAGCAGTTCTGAAGATGC
Source organism: Bovichtus diacanthus (assembly GCA_943590825.1). Taxonomy (NCBI): domain Eukaryota; kingdom Metazoa; phylum Chordata; class Actinopteri; order Perciformes; family Bovichtidae; genus Bovichtus; species Bovichtus diacanthus. The sequence goes on along the minus strand of CALSBV010010348.1, from coordinate 7,828,860 downwards.
GTCTTTGGTATCTTCTTTCAAATGAAGTTTTTTCTTCCTCGCATCAACTGTTCCTGAACAGAGGAAGAGAAGTGGCTTTATAAACCACGACACTAAATTTAAACAAAACTCTATAAGGATGAGGAACATTAGGCCTTCAAAAGAGACAGAGACAAATTTTAGAAAAAAAGACAGGTGGTTGTGGAAATATGTGTTTGAACATGTGTTTTTTGTCACTTTCAGAAGGCTTGGCAGTTGTTGATTTGATGTGTGCCTCATTCACTCAACAGTTACCTCAAAATCATGCGTCTCACATTTTGAACCGATATCTGAATACTATTTCATTTGACTTTTACATCTTTAAAGTCTTTACACTCACTTAGAAAAAAAAAAAAAAGTTGAATTTCTGACAGACTCTAAAACTTGTGTCTTTTCCTTTTAAGCCCAAAGTCAGGTCTGATTGCATTGCAGTTTGTGTTGTGCGCTTTCTGGATGTGAACTTGTTCCTTTGGTACTCATAAAAGTGGAAATGGTAATTTAGTGAGATTTGCTTACCTTTGTCAAGTAGAGGCTCCTCCATATTGTTCAGCTTTCAACCAGCACAAGCCCCAATTAACTCTAAATCTGGTATTATTAAGGAGAAACACATTATATCAAGAGTACGCAGCGCACTAAACGTTGTCATGACACTGATAGTTAGGATTCGACTGAACTCTATGCACCTCAGCAGTCCGTTATTGAACAGCCATCTCTGCTGGCTGAGGTGAATGCTTGCTCTTGTGTCTGCCATGTGTTGTGCCTTAGAAAAGGCAGGATTTGTACTGTACTGACATTAATAGAAAGATGTATAAAGATTTACTGTATGTTGTCCCAGTTGTTAGGCAAACAAGTCCACCGTGTGTGAAGTGTCACCACAGGAAGTGTGCATTTCTGTGACTGATGTGTATAAGCTCAGCTTCCACTGCTCTTATGTTGAACTGGTCAGTCGTTTTTTTTAGGACACGTTGGCTTTTTCTTGTGTATTTTTTTTTTTTTGTTGCATGAACTCCTGTGCCAAAACCCACAAACAGAAAGATCATGGTCTATTCTCAGGTTTTTCCTACCAATTTTATTTTCATAAACAGCTTCATTCCACCCACAACACATTACCTGGAAATTTGTCAAAAATAATTTCAAAAGTTAAATTGATCGTCTAGCTACTGGATCTCATCACAATTGTTTTGTTTTCTTTAAAATAAGTATTTCTTTTGTCATTGATATGAAAACTGTATAGCGCATTATCATTTTTGGACCATTTTGTTAACATTACGTGGTGACAAGTCTTTTCAATTCAGGTTTAGGTTTCAGGCACAGGTGGCCACAAGTGCAGGCTCAGAGGAGCGAGAGGCGTAGAGGAAGGAAGTCCTTGTCTATCTCAATGATATAAGGCCTTTATTTGCATTAAAGAAATCAGCATAGAAATAATTTTCTTGGACTATTTTTGTAAAATTTCAAAGAATATCTTCAATGTAATACTAAAATAAAACTTTTAATATCCAATGAAAGTGTGTGTTGGGTGTTATTTATTCAAAACAAGGCACGGCATAAAGAAATGTATCTTTATTTAACAAAGTGCACATCCACCTAAAAAAGGCACTTGCATCCGATTTGTCGATTTGTGATTTTGACTTTGGTAAACCCAATAACGTATTTGCTTATTATAAAACACTGGGGAACATTGAATCATCTGGTGACTACATCCTCAGCTCCTCTTTCACAGTGACAAGGCTCTGTCTGGATAACAGAAATCTAACAGCGCACACAGTACAACCCCCGGTGCAACTCTCGCACTAACCCAAAAAATTAAAAACACGTGGAAAAAAAACAGTGCTGGAAATATACGACAATTTGGACCGTTAACGTTTGAAATTAAGACATTTAAACCTTTAGTTAGATCATAAGTGGTTGAATCAAATGCTCTATCCCTACAGATATTCAGTTTCATCCACAGATCCATTACATCAGATGTTCCTCCGCATTTACAAGTTCAAATTTAGGAGGAAAAAACAACAACAAAGCTAAACTTATTCACTGGATGTTAGAAATCTCCAACTAGTTGACATACATACCCCTACTTAGGTTTAAAAGTACAGATCATCAGCTGGAATACAACAAAATCGAAAGTGAAGTGCAACTGTATATGTAAAATATATTTGCACAGCAATGTAAGCACAGATCAAATTTACATACTCCAAAGGTGTCTGTGGTACAGAAACAAAACCCTCAGTATCAAAATACATTCATAGCTGTCACTGCTCTAGCTTTCAACACATCCCACCCTCTACACTGTGCCCCTGGCTGAAACCAATGGCACCACGTCCATCCTTGTTGCACATTTCTTTAACATATTAAGTGCTCTGTGATCAGACCCGGGTCGATTACTGGCTGAGCTTTCCAATTCCCTCGCACAATTAAACTGCCTAATAGAGTATGCACTGGAAAAAGCAATCCTCTAATTTACACAGCGCTAGGCCGAAACAGGACCCCATCAAATATTACTCATTCCTTTAAAGCCAGTCTGATGACCTAATACAAAAAAAAAAAAAAGAAGAAGAAGAAAAGAAATCAACTCCATGCTTTAAAACCATTACTTATATCAGCGAAAGTATTTTCCTCAGAGGAGCCAATCCTGTTTTGGGGATATGGGCTGTGAGACAAGGTGTTGTCTGAAGGTAAAGCATGTGTTGCAGTGGCTCTCTCGTGATTGGAAGTTTTTGTGTAAACACTTCAACCTTTATGGATTTTACAATAACTAATCGTCCTTTTTGTTTCCACTATCTTGAAGGTTCTGAAAAGAGAAAGAAAAAAAAGAAGGAAAATATCAGTTAATGTGTTATGATAGTCTGCAAGGCCACATTAATGCACTGGGATTTTTACTAAACTTCTCAAAAAGATGGTAATAATGAAACAAAATATATTACATTTATCTACTTTACATCTAAACTATTATGTGTCTCTTTAGTCCAGATGCTGGTAATAAATGTGATTTGTTGTCCTTAATTAGATTTAACAACCTTGGTTTTCAACGTCTCAACAACAAAACATCGTGTCTAGCACTTAAGCCAATAGACTTTGAGTTGATAATAAAATGGACAGGCTTCTTCAAACGGGAATCATGGAGGGGCCACGCCTCCAACTTGCTCTCCGAAATTGTTATATCAAGGTAGTGAATGACCCAGAAAGTCTTAATCCTGATGTGTTTAAGATTTATCATCACCTGCAGCTCCTGATGTTCTTTCAGCAGTCTGTCGTACTCCCTGGCGAGGCCGTCCGTCTGCTTCTTCATTACATCTGCCTGTGACTGGGTGTTCTCCAGAGCTGGGGGGGAAACAAGCGCACGCACAGGGCATCCTCGGTTTTTTTTTTTTTTTTTTAAATCTACAGTTCCTAACTTTCTAACTTTCCTGGGGTCCAAATATAAAAATAACACTAATGTCCATGGATACTTACCATCTACTGAGGTCTTCAGCTCTTCTTTCAGTTTTTCCACTTCTTTTCTCAACAGCTCCATGCCCTCTGCGGTCGCCTTATCACCCTTCCCTTCCATCAGAGTCTGAAATACATGAAATGACTTGAGCCTCAAGTACATGAGATAGAGCTCTGATGTAAAATGTTCAGAGTGTGTATTCACATCTAGGAGCAGCTAATGAATCAAACCAAGTATGAGGGTTTGGTAAACAACTGTCTCAAACATAAGTGGTATAGATAGTGTCTTCCTCTAAACGCGCATGGACAAGAGTTCCCGGGCCACCCTGTGGAGGGAAACCACTCCAGTGGGCATCCCCAGGCATAATAAAAACTGAGCCATCAGACGCACCAAACTCTTATAACAGTTGTGAATAACAGGGTTGTGGACTACAAAAGGTACATGGACAATGAACATGAGGATTTGAGGTGATCCCACCCTTAAATAAGTGGAAATGTGCTCAACTGCCTCACTATGTCTAAAACGAATCTTGACAATCCAGTGGAGTTTGAATTAAAAGCAAAGGAACTGCGAAGATTTTGCAGTTGCTCACAACAGTGATCATTTTGAGTCTTTGCCCGAGCAATGTGGAGCCTACCTTTTTCAGCAGCTCATTGTCTTCTATGTATTTCTTGGCAGTCTGGTTGGCCTTATCAGCCTGCGTCTGAAGAGCAGCCGTACTGCCAGACACTGATGCCAGTTGGTTAATCAAGGTGACCACTCGCTTCATAACCCTGCAAAAAGACAAAAAAAAAAGAAAAAGCAGGGGTTTGAGAAAACACCTTTGATATGTCAATGGTGTGTCATGGTATCAGTATAAGAGAGCGAAGACTCACAGCCAGAGGAAGACAGCAAAGCCGGAGATGTAGAGGTTCCTCTGGGCTCTGAAGAGCTTCATGTGCAGGTGATCAAACATGTTCGGTTGCAGCTTGGCACCTGTGCCAAGTTCTTTAGCTGAATATTTCCTCACCTCACGCACCGCATCTGAAGAAAAAGATGTAAGCAATGACCAAGAGGTTGCTCCTCTTTTGCTGGGACGTTTCGATTTGAACCCCACCCATCTTCTTCAAAAATAAAAATAAAAGAGTGTGGTTTTCTGATAAATCGGAAAGCGAACAAACAAGGTCACCCACAACGTCTTTTGGACCAAAATGAATAAACAGGTTATTTTTGTCCTTAAATCTTAATTTAATTGATTTTTTATTTTTTTTAAAAAACATGTGTTACAGGCATTTCTTTACACCTCCTAAAAATATCATGTTGTGCCCGCTATTGGTTTAGTCTAACACACGAGTCCTTAATGTTGTCTATGATTTTCTGCTTCACCCCAAATATTATTTACGTTTTCCCATTTGTTTTTCATCACATGACTGACCAACAGAAAACTTAAATGAAAATACATAATAAGGAAGAAGTAGTCAGCAAAACTGGAGTGCCAAGTCATGTGAAGGTGTGAAGATCTTCACTTGTTATGTCGAAGCCAATAGTCAAGGGATGATGCTATTCTCAGCTCATTTGGACGTATGTTGAGTGTGTTTCTGTGTACGGCTCCAGGATTCACCCACTATATACTCAGAAGCTTGCTGTTGCTCAACTGAGAGCGGGCACAACATGCAAAGTAAAGAAGGGTCTAACCCCATAACATATACCCATTTTTTTTGCAAATTAAGAATTAAAAAGACAAAAAAAATAATAATCACCCAAATTGCATATTTATTCATTTTGGACCAAAAATAATTAAATTGTGGATATCTTTCTTTTTAAGCTGATAATCAGATAACCATGCTTTTATGGTCTCCTAGGTGGGGTGGGAGTCCAATATGGGTCAACTTAGATGGTCCCCGTTTTCTGAATGGTTGGTCATTCTGGTTAATCAAACCACATTCTAACACTCTCTCATATACAGTTAGTTAGTTAGTATGTAGAAAAAACATGTTCACACTTTATGTTTCACTTACCAAGGAAGAGAACAATGAGTACTACAATCATTGTGAGAAACATCTTGTTCCAGAACCTCGACACACAGCTCCAGATCCTCAGGTTGAAAATACTCTGCCACCTGTAACCACACACACACACACACACACACACACAGTCACTCACTATGCAATATACGATCACAATCTTCTTCACAACAATGCCCTTTATTTTAGGTGTGTAGATTATAAGATGACCCACACATATGATTCTGAGAGACTATTACTTACCTCCTGGCTGAGATAAAGGGTAAACAGAGGATGACAAGAATGCCCATCTCCACGTAGAGGAAGAGGGCCACAGCAGTCCATTGCAGCGTCATCTCTGAATACAACCTGACAAAGACAGACACGAAACCTCACAGAAAAACAGGAAAGACCTGGGTTGTGACCAGCCTCTCTGACAAAGAACACACCATAAAAAACATAGAGCTCAGTCAGTACAGTTGGGAGGTTTAGCTAGCGTGAAGGGCTTTAATTCCACTTGGACAACAATGCAGCCTCAGTTGAGGAAAATGCTATCTTAAGCTTCTTATCCACTCTGTTCACAGTTCACATACCTTGACGTAAACTCTGTCAAACTCAAGTTATTGTAATGTTGTTACGTCACACTTGCACCACAAGCAATACGTGACAACACATAGTTTATATAGTTATTATTAGAGGCAGATGTCCGTAACATACGATTTTAGCATTGAGTTCACACTTTTCATCCTCTATGCATGTTCAAAATCATAAATCCAACGCTCCGCTAATATAAGTTAACGTTAACGTAACTAAAAGCTAACGTTTAACTATCGTGGGCTATTAAGAAATAGCGTTAGCTATCGCTAACATGCTAAACATTTTAAAAAGGCAATAACGTAGTTAAGTATCTAAGTTCATGTCAGAATACACAGTTAAAGATATAGAATTAACCAGCAAATTACCTAAATGTCTGACTAAAAGAGAGTAACTATAGTAACTTCTGAAATCCACCGGAGAAAAGTGTCTATGCCTGCGTCTTTTCCTGTCGTTGGTGCAAGACAGATGGTTAGACTTCCGGTACTACTTTTTCAAAATAAAACCAATTTCATGTCCATTTTATTGTTTGTTGAGTTTTTTTAGTTGGCATAGTTATTAAACATTACTATGCCCATGAAATGCGTCGTTGTTTGTTAACATGTTCAGTTATAACTTTTATTACATTTTACTAAGTTCTGACTTACTCTCCTTTTCACATGTCTTTACTCTGAAGGCAAAACAATCTCCTTACTTCCGGTCTATTCATTTCAAGTAATCTTTTATAGCAAAACCTAACTAACATTAAAATATGTTATCGTTTCATTTGACACAGTGTTTGTATTTACTCTGAATACAGAAGTAAGTAATTGCCAATAGAGATAATGTGGCAAAAAGCTAGACGTTCAGGAAAAGAATCATTGTACCAGTATCACCTTGTAGCTTTTTGAATTTCGTTGATGATGACTTAGAAGATCGCATCTTGCGCTAAATATTCTGTAAGAAGCAAAAAAAAAACACCAAGCATAACAATGTACTGACATGTACTCCTTACTGGTTAAGACTAGCAATAATAATAACTAGATATTCTACATGAATACTGTTTAGTTGAGGCTTGATAAAGTACAGCAATAAAGGAGACATCAGTGATACACCTCTATAGCTTCGCAGTTTTATTTGGCATAAAAATGTTAAAATCTAAAATATCCCATTTGAATATGCTCATGTTCCCAGATCATGCACTGTCCCGTATGTGTTCTGGAGGTAATCTATGACAGCTGAAGTACTGGATAGAGAATTGAACACTTTTCTCTCAGGCTGGGAGCTAACTCTCTCCAGCATGTAAATAAGATGATGGTGGAAGCAGGTGAATGGAGTGCCCTGCTCTATGGAGATGTCCACCCAGTCCCATATACACTCCAAAGGAGTATCCTCATAGCCGGTGAACATGGCAGGGTTTGCAAGCAACCCCCGCGCAGCCATAACACCTATTAAGCAAATCCAAACAAAGAAGAAATTAACAAATTTGAAAGAATTATTGTGATTTATGCATCTGTCATAAGTTGATATGGGTACTTGTTCAATTTATTGAAAACAAACCTACCATCGACACCAGTAAGCTGGTGAGTGGACTCCACATCACGCAGGTACTTTATATCCCCATTGGCAATGACTGGGATGGATACACTGTCTTTGATTGTCTTGATGGCGTCATAATGGACTGGCTGATGACGTTCTTCTGCTGTGCGGCCGTGGACAGTTATCCATGAAACACCTGCAGATTCAGCCTTTTGGCACAGATCCACTGTCTGCCTCAGGTCATTGTGAATTCTGTGAGTTAAGTTCATTTCATTCTTGTTATTATTAGGTTCTGACCCCGATTTTAACACATGAGGTCCTAGATACGCATTATAAATGTCATTACATGAATTCATTTCTGAATTTATTCATTTCTATATGATATATATATATATATATA
>CALSBV010010348.1:7797197-7820911 GCA_943590825.1 Bovichtus diacanthus | reverse complement strand
TATATATATATATATATATATATATATATATATATATATAAACTGGTTCAGGATTTTTACCTTATTTTGATGGACACTGTGTAGTTTGGATTGTCCACTTGATTTTTGATATGAGTGACCATGTCTTTCACAAGTTCAGGCTTGTTTATGAGGCATGCACCAAACCCCGCTGACATAGCCCATCTGAAAACACAACAACAAAGTTAATCAAACAACCTAAAAACAATATTGTGGAAGACTTGCAAGCATGTTCAGGTGGCATAGGGTTATGGATAGATATATAGATTTTTGTACAATTATCCATTAGGGTAACACCTAATTAGTATTCAAAATCATTATTTTTATATAAAAACAGAAATATACTATTTTTATTATTATATTAGAATTAAATAAGTCAAACAAACTGTGAGCATTTAATCCTCTATACAATCAAAATTCTGAAATAAGAGAGTAATAAAAAAGACCTGAGGGCCTACGATCAGTAAATGTACCTCTGGGGACAACCACAGTTGATGTCAACTCCATCTGAGAAAGGTGCTACCACACAGGCTGCATCAGCCAGAGTCTGGGCATCATGGGAAGCAAACTGCACTATCAGCGGCCGGTCACCTTAGAAGGAAAAGGAATAACAAACAATGGTAATAAAAACAAAGTCTTAGAACTTCTCAAGATAATGCCAATATGGCAGGCAGTATGAGCAACGTTCACAATTAACAAAACATTAAATCACGTGGCAAGATTGACATCTTTGTGTAAAAAGGCTTTGCATGGAAGCAAGACATTACAGCAGTACACTATTACAGCTCGTATTACAATGTTGCCACTCACTGTCGTTGGTAGTGAATTCACTGTCTCTGGCTTTGACAGATCGCATGAAGTCAGCAGCAACTATCATTGGGGTGAAGCAGATATCACAGTCGTATTTCCTCACCAAGGACCTGAATGCAAGCCTATTGAAAACAATGTGATTAATCATGGTGTTCACCAGACACACAATACAGTGTAGTTGTGCTTGTTGAAACACTTGTAAAATGAGGACAATTAACGTTAAATGCTGAACGTTATACGCATTTAACCCAAAGTGTTTTCCCCTTGAATTTCACGCGGTTGATAGTTCAGTAACGTTCATTGCAAAAACATAACGAAATGAATAGCTACCAACACAGAATGAAAACCACGTCCACTTACTTTGAATATCGAACCATCGGAGCACATATTTTCAGGACCTTCCCCTTCTCAAACATGTCCATGATACTGGTGTTACCGTTAGAAGTCCTCATTCTTCACAAGTAGCGCTGTTAGCCGGCTAGCATAACAAGCTAACGAGCAACATTCACGAGTAGAGTTTAAGGATAGGTTCTGTCGTACGACATCTATTTCATTGTTTCAAAGACGAGAGCAAAGTGGACACACGCTGTAAAGTCCCACGCAGTCACACACAGATACATAGATATAGCTGGGTTTACTTCGGAACAATAATAAACAGCGATGCTTTTAGTCCACCATGCGGAAAGAAGCTGTAGGCGTGTCGTTACCCCACACGTCATACAACGCAATGTGTGCGTTTCGTTTATTTAAAAAAAATTAACAACCTAAACAGAATATATCCACCTATGCAAAAAGCTTAGCTTAGCATCATTTTAGATTTTTATTTTTAAAAATTGAAAAACCTAGAAAATGGTTCTACACTGACTACTACAACGTCATACACGTGCATGCAATGCTGCTTTCAGGTTCCGTGGGAACAGGTAGTTCTCGGGCTTTCGAGTCACTGAAGAACATCGACTGCGTTGAGTTTGCTGAAAACGGGCTCATTACGCACATGCAGGACACAGGCCTACAAACAATTCCAATGTCCTCAGAAAGGCCATTACTAGTTTGGTAGAAATACTGAAATGAAACTATTTCTACATTTAGAGCACAAACTTATATTTATCTTCAGACATTTAAGATAAGATAAGATATAACTGTATTTATCCCGAGGGAAATTGCTGTGCAACAGTTGCAATACACAGTATTTTATCCTACAGATAACATATACATGATAATATATCTGCAACAAATTAATAGAAGACAAGCTTCAGAAAATAAAGTCAATTCAAAGGGTTGAGTGCAGATTTAGTTTATCTTCAATATTACATTATTATGCCTTTTCTGATAAACTAAATACTTGGAAATGGAAATTGAGGATTTTTAATCTTCTTTTAATGATCACACAAATGTACACAGCACAGCACACAGTGAAATTTAGACTCTGCATTTAATTAGGAGCAGGTTGTGAAAAGCATGTCAGTCAGATATCTAATGAAAGAACAAGTACAAATAGGCTGAGAAAATTATGCAAGATTTTACTCAATACCTACCGTTCCTCGTGTCTCAAGTTAGGACTGACAAAGGTGGAGGCATCTTCTGAGGAAACCACTCTGGCATAGAAATGCTCAAAAAACATTGAATTTATGGAATAAGACTCAGTGGTCATAAAATAGAGATATATTATGTGTTGGATGTAATGTGTAACTTATTATTTGCAGTTTGTGGACTAAGAAATAAACAAGTTACCAACTTTTGTCTAATTTCAGATACATTTTCTATTTCAGTTTGTCCCCTTGATCACTTTTCCTAAAGACTGGGGCTGCATTTGTTATATGACCTACCCAAAGTGTAATATGTACCGATTATGTATGGTGTAATTTTGATACTGGCTCAGTTGCATATTATCTCAATTATCCCCGTTTTTTTTTTTCGTTTTTTTTCAGTGTACCCACTGTGTAGCACCAAGTCAACAGGACATCTTTAGAAATCCAAATGAAGATCTATAAATGTTGAAAATATGATTTGAAGCACGGACTCAACCTCACTCTGGAAAGACAGCAAGTCTCCTGTAGTACTCTCATCTCTGGCCACAGGAGGGCATCAAAGCAGTACAATTGTAAAAACGTCTCATTGTGGAGAGTCTTAAAAAGGGACAATTCACCCAAAATCAAAGTACATATTATTTTCCTACCTGAACATTGACAAACCATGTCAACATCTTATTTCATACATGACATTCCTGTGATTGGTGTGTTCGTAGGCCAACATAATGAATAATTACCTCGGTCTCCAGTCACCTTTTAAAAAAGCAGACAAGGACTACCTCCTCATAAAATACAAAATTGGTAAACTGATGAACACTTTATTATTTCAAACTGGCACAGCAGTGACTAATATAAAAAAAGCATCAACAGATACATCAATAAAGCGCAAATGGCATCACAAAAATATCCCTTGCCATGACTGTGGAGAGACGCGTTAAAACAGCTGATAAAATCTCAGGACCTGAAACTCCAACAGAATAAATACAATTTCAATCCAAGTCGAGTCAAAGAAAGTGATGGCAGTGGAATGCAGCTTGTTATTTTCACTAGTAAGCAAGTGAGTGATATCAAAAATAATATCCACTTTTCGGTAAACTCCACACTCATGACCCATTTATACTATCTACTTAAATCAGTATGTTTAGGCTTACACATCACAAAGAGCAGAAAAGTTCCCTTAATCTACCAACATTTACATAATACATTATTAATCGCATCCATAGACAGTGTCCAGAGAGAAGGCTTGGGAGAGCTTAGCTTGAGCACACAATAACCTGTGAAGAAACAAGACGCGCGTTAAAGTATTTTCACTACATCCTTTGTACAGTGTGGATAAATTAGTGATTTCTTAGCATGCATCCATACCCCCAGCATGCACCACATTTCATTTCTACTTTCCCTTTGCCTTGCATACGAGTCACTTTGAACCATGGTCTAAATGAGCTTTTTTTTTTTTTTTTTTTTTTTTTTTTTTTTAAAAAGAGCTCTCCGATTCCAAACAAATTCTTTGAACCGAGGCAGGTCTCATCGTTCAAATTTAACACCAATCACACTGCTCGCCTAAATCAACTTGACATGACATGAGGAGAGTGACTCTGCTGAGGGGAAATGAGTCTTCTCCTCACCCCGGTCCATATGAGCCAATTCTACAGCCAGTAAAAACTAATCACATACGAGCCTGCCTTGCTGAAATCAACAAGCTGCAAAGTGAAGCATTTAATGAAATATCCAGTCCAACTGAGATCATCCAATTGGCAGGAATACAAACATGGAGACACGGACTGAATGGATATTTTATCCACTTTGTCCGTGTCTTGTCATCTCTGATATCTGTAACATTACAGCACAGGTGCTTCCTGTCCACAGTATAGGAAGGGTGCTGACAAAGATAACAGGCTACATAACTGCAAAAAGACAACACAGCAGGTCGACGGCAACCAGCCTTAGGGGAGCTACAGTATAGGGGCCATGGGAAGAACTCCCTTGTGTGTCTGTGTCCCCAGCCACCTGTCCCCTCCCTCACTGGGATAGCTCTCTGCGACCAGCCGCCTCCAGCTCCACACTGGAGAGGAAACGTTTGGACAGTCGGTTGCAGTCGTAGCTCAGCTCTGTGGTGTAGAGGGCGCTGGTTTTCTTGGGGTAGACGATGGTGGTACTCTTGAAGTGCTGCAGCCGGTGGCGGGGTTGGAACTCCAGCTGTGTCTTGTAGTGGCGCCAGGTACTGTGGGACACGGCCATGATGGTCTGCTGGCAGTGTTCAAGGCCCCGGCCCGTAGGCTGCAGGGTCACGCCCTGGATGAAATGGCGGTCCGAGTCGTAGTGCACGGATGCGATGTATCTGAGGAGGAGGGAGAATGTAATGGTTTTATTTTTGGTGCAAAACAACGGAGTGCAACTAGTCTGCATCCCACCTGTGCCAACTACCGATAACACAACAACGCAAGGTCTGTCCAAGTCCACTTTGCTCTCGTTTGCTCATGTTCAAACTTTGGTACATATCCAAGTTAACATAGCCTTCTACAGCCTGCGTGTCTTTATGGCAAGCCATTTTTGTGCAAGATATCCTCCAGCAGGTCTAATGCTGCACAGAGCATATCAAAACCAACCCACCTTATTTCCTTCGCCGGTAATGGATCAAGTGCTATGCCTTCCCCAAAGGACAATGGGTGTAGCTGCTGGAAAGATCCGGTGGGTAAAACTGGAACCTGCAATGCAGAAATCCGCCACACAGTCAACACATTAAGAGCCAATATTTGTAAATTCTCATAGGTCCAGTTCTGTGCTGCTTAAGAGACCCACTTTCTCCAGTAGGCCAGAGCATTGCAGCACGTTCTCGCAGGGTTGTCTAAAGTGTTATAGTCTTCCTCAAACATTGATCTACCTATACATTGGACAGTCAGCAAAACAACGGGCACGGTGTGACAATTTCAGAGCTGACTTCCTGTGTGCAGTGGAAACATTTATTCCAATGCAAGACAACCTGCAATTTGACCCTGCAACATTTACAGAAGTGTATGTGGAAACTAGCAATACTAAATTCCTAGTAGTATGCCAAGTCTTATATAAAAATATTCTGGCATTAAAAATAAATGTTCAGATGGAGTGCGTGTATGTGTATATGTATATGTATATGTATATATATATATATATATATATATATATATATTTGGTTATATCAGCATAATAGTCAGGTAGTAGTGTTACCTACCAGGGAGCCCCTCTCCTCGTCTTCAGACACCGGGCTCACGCGCCCGGCTTTATCCGCACACACAGGCAGCAGCCACGCGCTGGGGCTCGGGCTCGGGGGTAACCCGGAGTCCGGGCTGTCAAGTCCGCTATCAGCCCTGCAGCTCATATCCAGTGGGTCTCCTTCACATACATTTGGCAAGTTCAACCTGCCAACCATTTCTAGTTAAAAGTTGCAAAAGTCCAGCGACTGAAACGCAGATTACGAAAGAGAAGTAAGTCCAGATGGCAGTTCCTTATGAGTTTCTTTTTTTTTTTTTTTTTACCGTCCTCCTCAGGTTTGTTGCAAAACTCCCACGGTGTTGCTGCTACCCTCTTCCCGGACAGGATGCACGTCTGGCCGCTGGATATATCATCAACCGTGCGGTAATTCAGTCCACCGCCCGACGTTCAAAACAAGAATATTAAAAACGGTCCTTTACTTCGGCATTCAGAAATGTCAAAGAGTAACCCGAACCCCCCGGTGAATGTGTAAAAAGAGATGAGAAAGTTTGTCATCTTTAGAACTGAGCTGCGAGGATGTGAGCGAGTCCTGCTGCCCGCGGCTCGTCTTCAAACTTATATTTCCCCTCAAAGGGGCCTTCAGATCCACTAACACGCGAAAGGAAACGCCCTTTGAAGGGTTTGCAGGCTCCTGATTGGATGGAGGACAGACGGCAACCAGAGACCGAGCTGTTCATGGGAACTTTTCCAGCCCCCTCATTCAAAATTGGATCCTGGTAAAATGAGGATGATATTTTTCCCTGGGATTGATCATAATGTGCACATTGAAAGCACGATACACCCATTTGATGAAGCGGAAGGGAACAATGGTGGCAATGTTTTAATAGTGTTCAACAATTGCTTGTGTAGCATACAATTCAGACAAAACAAACACGCAACTTTTTGTACCTGAAGGCAGGAATGTGTACATTAATGCAGTTACATTGACTTCACATAAATAGCTGATTTTCTTTTTCTTCCAGAGACTGTGATGTTCTATATTTGACATTGCTGGGGATACATGAGGGAGTAGCTTTAGAGACCCAGAGATCACTTCGCAAAGTATTGAAACAAACCCATGTTTTTGTCTCAGTGCAGAGGATTATATTATTAAAGAATATTTTGGACTGTTAAACAAATAACTGACCATACACATATACTCTACACAGTATAGTATACACCAAAGGCAATGGCCTAAGTTAAAAGACTTCAGCTAGCTGGTTCTAATTCCCAAGTCAACCTAGAGGGATTTTAAACGCCAAGACAAAGCCGGCCTCGTGTCTGACTGAAGATGGAAATCCAAAGATTCCCTTCGTCCCGGACTTGGAACCCAGAGTCAGTGATTCATTTTAGGCCACCGTTCAGGTCACACAAACAATCTGACATATATGACCCATGTCCACTTTAATGGACCACAGAAATGAAAATAGTTGAGGAATGGCTATCGTTGAAATACGTTATGTTCAGTAAACATCAACTTTAATTAGGATCAGGCTGCCCGTATTCATTGCAGATTAAACATGTCCCAGAGAGGCAGCCAGAGGCTTTCCAAGTGAGTGTAGTTAACAGCGCTACAATCGTTTTATTGAGTGCACATACACTGTGCAATAATGTACGTATGTTACAAAGCTCAGACATCAGTGTCATGAAGAGAAAGGTGGGAAATTGCAGAAGTAAATGACATTTGTAACAACAGCAAGTAGCATTTGAGGAAGTTTCTTCATAATCCATCGTCAACTGGGGTTCATATTACTGAACATTCAGTCAACTTTTTGCTCTTTTTCCCCACAATCACTGAATGGAGCATATTGAAGTCTTTGAGATGAATTACTGCCTTCAGCCCATTTAATGATCAAGATGCCGTTTCAGTGCGTGTCTTTTCACAGTCTCTTCTTGATGAGTTTCTCTAGTTTGCGGATGCGGGAGGACTCCTGCTCAGGGGTGGGGGCACTGAAGAGAGAGGGGCCGTCGGCCCCGGAGGGCGGAGTGGGTAACCTCTGTCTGAAGAGCTCCAGCATGCTGCTCTGTTCACTGCGCTTCAGACCCTTCACAACCATCCACACACAAACACAAACAAACAAACACAGGGGAAATCACAAAGTATTCAAAAAAAAAACACAAAACTCTCCATGTATGCAAAACAAGAAGAAAATGCAGAAGTAGGAGTGTGCTGGTTCACAGTAACAGGTTGGAAAACATATGCAAAACACAAGTATGGAGAAAAAGTAAAACAGATGACATAACAGAGGCAAAATGAGAGAAAACGCATTTTGACATTTTGGGGAACACGCTTATTTGCTAAAGTTAGATGAGAATATAGATACCAGCATCAAACCTGTATGTTCATGTTAAATGTTAAAGCTGGAGCCAGCAATCGGTTATGTTAGCTAAGCATGACATGTCATACCTTGTTTGTTTAATCTACACACCAACGTGAGAAAAAAAATACAACTTGTGGTTTTATGGAGAGTTATGTGCAGATGTTAATTAGTGAGCTTTGAAGGTGCTGGTAGGCCGATGTAGCTGTTCCCCCTTGTAAAATAAGCTAAGCTAAGCAGGTAGAGACGGTTACGAGAGCGATATCGATCCTCTCTAACTAACAGGAAAACAAAGAACCGTATATCCCAAAATGTCAAGCTATTCCTTTAAATCACTGGTATAGCAAAAAAAACAACAACTGACCTTCATGTCCAGGATCTTCTGGAAGGTCTCTGGATTTCCGTCAGCCAGGAGCTTGATGTAGTTGTCAACAAACACCACTGGTGGTTCATGTGGGGCCATCACCACCTGCGGAAAAGTAGAGTTGAATGTAGGTTTCACCCCTCCCTCCTTTTCTGTGAACCATCAAGGGACGACCCAAGAGATCTTTAAATGATCCCACATGGGGAAGCTATGGCCCAGATGAGGAAAGGGGGGGTGGGGGGGCGCTACAAATGACAAAACCAAGTAGTTCTAGCTGCAAACAAAGTTGAGGCTCTTTTTTTTTTTTTTCCTTTTACACGCCCATTACTCCATGCATCAATGGGCAAGAATTGGTTTCACCGGTAATTATTTTTAGAGGTATAATGAGTCTGGGCAAAAATCAGCATTAGTCAAGAGCAGACAGAAAAGGTTTAATGAGGCACATGTCTTTCTGGATTGGCTTCCATTGGTGTTTTTTTTTTTTTTCCCCCCAACAATCGAGACTGGAAAACGTGGATCGGGTAGCGTTTCTTGCAGCCGCTACAAAGCAGGCATACCAACACATGGCTGACAGACCCCCACCTCCCATCTCATGCATAGGCATGCACGCAGAGACCATCTTACAAAATGTTTCTCCTTTCCTTCACTTCAAAAAAAACAAAAAAAAAAGACCCAATCCGTCTTTTCAGTGTTTACTCTTTTTTTCTCAGGCAAAAACATATGAGAAGGTGAGCTGCACAGGGAGGGAGAGAGTTTAGTAATCAGAAGCAGGAGAGAAAGCGAGGGAAGAGCAGTCATGAAAGAATCATGTGGAATTCTTTGCTTTCTTACTGGCCCTGCAGACTGAGTGATTTACTTAGCAACTGTCCTGGAGCCAGGCCAAGGGAAAGGCCTGTAGGGACCTTGTAAAAAAAAAAAAGAAAGAGGGGGAGCTGGAGTTTAAGAATGAAAACGGGTATAAAAAAGGAGAGCGAGAGCAACAGAGTAAGGAAGGGGCATTCAGGCTGAACAAGGGTGGGGAATGGGGGGTTTGCCTTTTAAATACTCCCGCAGAAGAGAACTTCAGAGGTGGGAGAGAGAGCTGGAGCAACGATGGGCTGGGCTGGAAGAGCGTGGAAAACAGCCACGTCTCACTGGCATCGTACCGGCCAGGAGAGGCCGTCTCAGACAGACAGAAAGAATCCTATGTACTTTGAACATAACACGCACTGGCTCACAAAACAGACAACCTGAATATACTCATCTTCAACACTACATAAAGATTGTGGAAGTGGAAACTTGGTACAAGAATATCTCTTGAGACTCTCTCTCGTGAACTGAAGCGCAAGTCAATATTCAATTTAAAGCTGCACGAATCAATACTCTTATTTGAACAATGACTGAAATGACAATACGTAATGTGAATAGGGGTCGTTAGTAGCAATGAACCCACAGAGAATGACCACAGTTCAATTCAGCATCATTAGGCTAAATATCTTGTTCTTTTTAGGACAAATAACTTTATTGTTTTAGTTCAGTCAAGCAATTTTTTTTAGAAAACAGGCTCCAATGAACCACTGTTCTCCTCCTGGCCAGCACCAAACAGCAGATGTTAGCAGCTACCTGGTGAACATTGTGAAACATTTGTCTAAAGAACCAAATGTTTCCCTCAGGAGTCGACACCACAAACTCCAAATAAACATTTGTTTGTTTGTGTAAGTAGGCAATTGTTTGCTAACCCATAACAACTTTATCAGGTGATAATAAGTCAATGTTGTGTTTACAGCTTGTTTTGGTGCTCCCAAGTGGCCAAAAAAAAAGTACAACTGGGCACTAAACAATTAACTTTTATGAACTAAAAAACAAACTGTGAAAGGGTTAAAGTTCTAGGAGAAAAACATAATGTAGCCACACCCTAAAGCATACCCTGCTTAATAGTCTATTTTGCTCTAAATGCGACCCTTATTTACAAAATGATGATCATGCTGTATTGAAGAAGACCTGAAACTAGAAATTGAGACCGTAAACTCGTCAGGAACATGTTTTACTTAAGTAAATAACGTGAGAAGTAGTCATCTTCTCATAGACTTCTATAGAATTGGACTTCTTTTTGCAACCAGTGGGGTCGCCCCCTGCTGGTTATTAGAGAGAATGCAGGTTTGAGGCACTTCCACATTGGCTTCACTTTTCAGGGCCGGAGGTTCCAGCTTGACTTATATAAATAGTCATTTCACATCTATTGGAAACATCAATAGGATAGTTTTTGATTAGTGTGTGATCATTAAATCAACTCTGGAACAATAACAAAAGATTTAAAATGTCCCGCTGTGTACAAGGGAAACAATTAAACCCCAAACACTCTAACCTACATTTGGTGAATAATAATTATTGTTTTGCTCAATCTTACGCCATTGAAGGAAAAACAGCCAATAGAGGAATTGTGCGACAACAGGATTACCTGCTCGTATATTAGATAAGTCTAAGAACGGCTGATTTAAGGACTAAGTGTGTAGAAACTAGCTTTTCTTACACTCCAGTTTACCCCTCGGGACTATCACTAAACTTAAAGTGCTCCTTGGATTGTCCCAATGAATTGCAGTTCCTTTGTGGGGGTAAGCGCCAGATTACATTTCAAGTCACAGCATCACAGGGTGTAATTCAAAACTATTGTTGAGGCAAGACAGAGGAATTATTGTATTGACCCTCTTCAGATGGGTTTGTCTTTCAGAGGCTTCAGTCTCAGCCCAAGGTGGAAGCTATTACCTGTGAGGAAACCTTGATGTTGCACTAAGTTGATGGCTAAAATGCTGGCCATAGTACAAAAGCTTCTCTTTACTCACGTTGGCTTTCTCTTTTCAAGGCCAACGATGTTCAAAGGAGAAATCTTTGGATGGCTCTTTCATTTTTAATTTTTTTCTTGAGGGATACAACCCAGGAAATTCTTCCTTTTATGCATTCTTGCTACAGAACCAGGGACAAAATGCAATGCTTGACTGTATATTATATATTAGGACTGTATCATTTGCCTCCATTCTAATTATTACTCAGTATTTGTTTTTAATATTTCTTGCAGTATCAGATTTCCAGCCTCCACAATGATTATTATGTCTTTTTCTGTCACAGTAATCGACGCGAATCACTCGGAGGCCTTCATGCAGAGTCAGCTACGCCTGTGAGAGTTCTTTAGAAGCCATATAGATCACATTCCAGATGAAGGGGCCCGCTGGCAGTCAAATTCAGGAAAAGCAGACAGTGAATGCTGATGTGAATGCATTCTATAATTCTATAATGTGAAAGCCCCTTTAATGTGTGGCAGATGAGTGGAAATTCATGTATATACATTCAGGCATTTTTCCAGGGAACAAAGACCAGCCTTAAACAGGCCATATGGAACAGTGTGCATCCCAGTAGAAAACAGACAAACGGTGAGAAGGGTTTAAAACAAAATGATTGTGTCTGAAGGCCCAAGTCTTACAATATTATGCCATGATATTATAGAAAAGCGTAGCACAATTAGAGCAGGTCACAAGGCCTCCCGGGAGTCCAAGGGAAACCAAAGGTCGGGCGTGTGTTTGTGTGTGCATCTCTGTATACTCCAGAGACACTTAATTAGGGTGGGGTTAATCTACAGCAGCCACATACCAGTGTCCTCTCAGCTCTCATAAGGTCATTCTGACCTCTTTGCTCTCCTCACTGAAAACGACATCCAATGTTCACCATCTCACACTGCACGTGTTTCGTGAGTAGACGCATGGCTGCATGTAGGTATCTACTTATTTACTCACTCGCACCTTTCCACTGGCTCGAGGTCAACCCCATACTGTGTTAAAGAATACGTTTGTGTGCATGTCTTGTGTTATACACACGTCTCTCACTCATTAAACCAGGAGTGCATGAGCTCCATTCCTTCCCTACCTAATGTGAGGTGGGTTATTTTATGGAAACATGCTCATAAAGTGCTATTGTGAGTGGGGCTGAAGACACAATTAAAAGGTTATTCTGCCCCAAAATAAACTTGAAGATAATCTACACGGGTGACTGAAAACTGGCTCGCCAGCCAGACCACAAACACTCAAAGGAGACATGTTGTCTTTTGTTGCGTCTTACGATGAAACCTCAATCCGTGGAAAAAGCAGTTAGCTGCAGGTTGTGCCAGACTATTTTCGGTCAAGACTTAGCATCAACACCAAAGTTCATGTTTAACTAGATAAGTCGCCAACATTAAATCTGTACAATGGCAAACATGAGATAAAGAAAAATTCATTTCAGACTGCACTCATACAAAAAGGTCCCTCTAAAGTTCCAAGCCTTAAAAGGTCAGAAAGTGAAGCTTTGGTTGTAAAAATGGCCAGTATGAATTTAGCCACCCAAGACAAATGTCATAAAATCTGAAGTGTCCCATAAACATCAAGCGGCTCTGATAATGTGTTTGAGTTGAACTATTTTGTATTTAGAGAAAAAGCTCAAGTTCTCATTAAAATCCATCAGTTAAAGATACGAGCTCATTCTGAGTTTATACATGGAAGGTAAACTGTTTAAATTAATCTCTACTGGCCTTAATAGCAATGTTAAGTGCTTTTCCAGCATTCATCTAAGGAAGGTTCTGCACAGCCAAAGGCCCCACCCCCTCCTCACCTTGAGGATCATCTCTGCACGGGTCATGCCCTTCACCACTATCTTGGTGTAGCTGGCAGGTGCCTTGCGGAGCACCTGAGAGCCTATGGAGGGCAGATCCAGTAAGACTGTCTTCAAGGAGTGTGTGTCAAGGAGGAGCTGGGGGGTAGGATACACAAGACAGAAACGCAGGAACATAAGAACAGCTATTCGAGATTAAACATATATACCAGAATGGATTTTCTGATGTAATAATCGTGTAATAGTGAACATACATGTACAGCTTAAATGTGCTTGATGATGACTCACAATGCAGTTCGAATGAAAGTATAGGACATATTAGCATAAATTAAACTTACTTGTTCAGCTCCCACCATGCTGATAGGCTTACATCTGAACAGGTGGTTGATAAATTTGGGAATGAAAGAGCTAAGGAAAGAAAGAAGTGACAAATACATCAACTCTGGTAACCTTTAATAATGGCTTATGGATGGAACAATGATATGCGTGTATTAATGTGTGCGTGCGTGTGTGTGTGTATCGTACTTTGTGAACTTGATGCAAAATTGTGTGAAGTATTTGCGCGTGGAGGCCAGATTGTCTCTTATGATTGGCACATTTTGCTTAATATGCATGATAATTGAGGTCACATAAGGACTCTGGTCACCCACATGCTCCACACTCTGCCACGGCATCTGAGAGAGGGAGGGAGGGAGAGAAGATTGTTTATCATCAGGTATGTGACAATCCCTTAAAATCCATTGCACATTAGAACAAGGACATATTCTAGATATGGAAATTCTCTGAATGATGATTGGTGGCAAAGACACAACTACAAAACCACCAGAAACCATGTGTTATGGCATTCATCTTTTAAGGACAAAACTGTGAAACATGTTCATTTCACTTTGTTTGATGAATGCCAATGGTATTGGATTCCAACATCTTAAACACTATAGGAGCTGAACGTGTGCCTGTATGTGTATGAGCACAACCTTGCTCATAGCAGTGAGAGCAGGGTCACAGGCAGAGTCAAGATCTTGAACGATTAGCTGGATACTGTTTGAGATGACACTGAGAAAACATGAAAGAAGATAATTGACACCATTAAAACATTTGCATAATAGAAGGTAGGATTAAAAAAAAATCTGCAGTCGTCCCTTACGTGCTGAACGTGTCCATCTCCCCAGTCAAATTAATTCTTTCCACGAGGAGTTTATCAACTTTTTCCTTTAGTTTCTCTTCCAACTGGAACATATAAAAACAAAAACACGAATATAAACGCATACAAAGCTGAATTACTTTGAGTGGGTCCTTTCAAATGCGTGTTGTTCTATCTTTTTGAATACAGACTAAAATTTGCTGTACGTGTGTTGCAAAACAACAGCATGGATGAAACCTTTCAGGGTGTAATGCAATCAGCAGTGCCACTGTGAGTTCCTTAAAACACTGATGAAACACAGATCAACTATTCTGTAACTGCTACATGAAAAGGCATCTTTTGTGTTCCCCAGCCCCTACTGTCACGACAGTTTAACCTGAGGCATGAATCACTTCGGATCGGTGCTTATTTGTGTGTGCTTGCCTGTTGAGTGGTAGCCAGGCAGTACTCTGCAGTGCTAAGGATGCTACAGATCAGGCAGAGCTCGTCCGTGGTGAACTTTGCGGCTTCTGAGCCTTCCTTCTCCTTCAGCAGACTGCTGATGGTCAGACCCCCGCTGTTACTGCTGGACCTGGAAAGAGACAGACGGAACATGAGAGAACGGCAGTAAAACAGAGACGGAGACGTTCAACAGAAAGAGGGGAAATCGTTTAAGGTCCAATCAGTCATTTCTGCGTGTAGTATTTACAAATAAATTAGCATATATAATTCAAGACAACCTCACTGGTTGACAGATAATTCTAGTTTCTCAACTGATCATAACTGGAAAAAAAAACATGAGTCTACTAACAACTAAGATTTTTAGTAAAAGTATTAAAACGTCCATCAATCATCTATCGGGATGCTGCACCAATGAAGCTTCAACGGCGACCCAGTCATTAATACACGTCATAACAGAGACATGGGTAAAACCACAGACCCTCTCCGAACCTTTAAATCACACCACATTGGACGGCCGTGTCTACATGTGTCTGTAAGTGTACACGCTTACAGAGCCTTCGAGTGCATCCTTGTATCATGTTTGTGCACGGCTCAGGATATGGTACACATTAGTCAGCGAGCGCAAGTGTGTAATTAGCATGCATGCACATCTGAGACAGAAACAGAGCACGTCTGTGTGAGTGTGTGTGAGCCACCACAGCCAGTGATGAGTTCTAATGTGGCCAATGAGCCAGAGATGTTTTTGCTGGTAGCATATTAGGCTTTGCCACAACATAACCAACTCCAGATCCCTCATAGCATGCCATCCAATTCCATCAAGCACAGCACGGACTGAAGACGTATGTTTCAAACTAATACTCCTAAACAGCCCCATCACCATATCAAAAGAATGAACAAATATGGGCATGACATGTTTGTTTCTGAAAAATGAATCCCAAATAAATCTCCGTTTGTGTTAGTGCCCAGGAGATTTAATGATTCGGAAGGATGGAAACGGTTGAAACACTTGTGAGTGAATACCAGCGAGTGTTTTTCTCAGCAGCACTGTGTATGTGGGAATTGTGTGTCAAATCATTGTTGCCGTTGTTCTTTCCATGGTAATTATTGAAAATATACGTGTATGTATTTTTAATATTGCATTTATAATATTATAATGGAATTAGAGAAGTTGAGGGTTTTCCCCGTCTTACAGCCATCATCTACTGGCCAATACAGGACATATTAAAGCCACTTCCACATTGGCAAGTTTTATTTTTTTTTTTAAATGAGCAATCCTGAGCCAGTCGTACTTAGGCAGGTTGCCAGAGAGGATCTTCCAGGCGTACTCTCTCAGGAATTTCTGGAAGATGGTTGTGAGGGCGATCATTGGTTCTCCGGTGCTCAGTTGGGAGCACTGCACCATGCACTTCTTGTAATAGACAAAGAGGTCTGCACAGCTGGGCAGCACTGCTCCGCCCTCCTCCGTGCCCGCCTTGGGTGGGCCTTGTGCTCGGAAGTCAGCCACAAACCGGTCAATCAGTTCTCCCAGGTTCCTGCAGATGCCCGAAAATGTAAAGGCCAAACCCACATAGGTGCGCGCACACACACACGCACACGCACACACACACACACACACACACACACACACGGTGGTTGGATTAGGGACATGTGAAAGTAATTACATTTAAATTTGAACATTAAAAACATACGATTGGTTCCTTAACCCGATAAGTAAATAAACAAATAAAAGGGATAAAATATACATACATCTTTCAAGCATATCAAAATCCTCAGTATTACAGTCAACAGGTCTACAGTCAGTTGGTGGGGCCCGATCGTACTGAATCTTGGAACTAAAGCCAAGGACAAAACAAGCAGGCCACTGTTCTCTCCTGCTATGTCCCACTGGGGACAGGCTGATCTGGCTGTTGCCTGTTTAAGGCTTTTGGACTGAACTGAAATGAGGTTGTAGCTGCAGAATAGGTCAATCCTGTTCCCTTGGACAGACAAACAGCATTTAACGGTCCAGAGAGCCAAGAGCTGCATGCAAGCACAGCAGTCCCAGAACTGTGTTCAGTTTCAGGAGCGATCGCCATGACTGGGGGAGGGGAGGGGACTGCTGAAGGAGAAGTGAAGGATGGTGGCAGAAGAAAGAGGAAGGGGGAGACATGACAAAAATAGACAGACTGTAAAGGACAGGCAGAGAATAAAACATTTTTTTAAAAAAAAGAAGATTGAGATGAAGAAAGACAAAAAATTACACAGAAAGAAAGGGGGGTGCCAAAAAGGGAAAAGAAATAAAGAGGTGGGAATGAAAATAGGCAGATCTGCTGTGGCAGCACTTATTCAACCTCCCTCTCTCTTTCTCCCAGCGTCTGTGGTCGTGTAGCTAATGGGAAACATTTCTGCCACAGTGGAGACAGAGGCATTCAGAAACAAGAGATGGAAAGACAGAAGAGGCACTGAAGTAGAATGGTAGGTGGGGGATCTGATTGATGACTGGGCAATGGAAAAAAGGATGAATGTGCCAGCTTTAAACACAACCTGCTCATGATCCTGGGTCTGTGGACCACGACCCAATATGGCCTTGTGTGTGTATGAGTGCGTGTTGCTCACTTGTCTTGGGACTCTATGTAGACGTATAGATGAGGTTCAAAGCACTTGGAGACAATGCCGTGGAAAGGGTTGTCCGGAGCTTTTGGCTTCCTGGGCTAAATCAAAGGAGGGAAAATGAGGAATTAGTGAAAGAACAGGCTTCGGTCGTAGCTCCTCTGAGTACCAATCAGGGAGTTTATGACTCGCCTCCAGCTCAGCAAGCAAAGGTCAAAACACTGAAGACAGTTTTCAAAGATAAAGGTGGTGTAACTTGTTAGAAACTGAAGCAACTTACTTCCCATGTGTACAATACAGTTACCACTTTATTAGCTCCACCTTGCTATAACTGATATACACACCAGTAATGCAATAAATCCTACTTCATGACGGTTATAATGGTCATTCTTTTTGGTTAAAAACCGTTTTAAGGAGGTGTGGATTTAACAAAATGATCATTTTGGAGGCTTCAGTGTGTGTCTCTGTTGAACTGTGTTTTATACTGAGAGGTATTTATAACCTCATTGTAACACTGTTACATTCGAGTAGAACAGTTTTACCTTGGCGTACCTAACATCCAAGACAACAAGGACATCAGAGAAGATTCTTCAAACTCCTGCCACATAGGCACATGGTTGTAAGTTAAGGTAGTACATTGGGAGGGAGGATATTTAAATAAGGCTTCTACCCCACAGTTCTAACATAGCACAAGCCAATGAGCCAGTGGTGGAAAAAAGAAAATAAAACCTATTCCCAAGCAAAGCTCCACATCAGAGGAAGCGACATGTCAGGTCAGATGGGGTCATTCCAGGTCAACTCACCTTAGCCAGATCCTCGTCCTTCTCTGCGCCCACATCCTCACCTGCCTCATCCTCCAGGAAGGGGTTAGTGGAGTCGAGCGGACTCTCTGGCCTCTTCTGCTATAAAAGCACAGATAAAATGTTAGTATCTCTTTTTTCCACCGCTCAATTATTTGAGCCGCGTCAGCGATTTTACTGCCACCCAGGCATTCGATGCAACCGACACTCTTGACCTACAGAACGGTTTCTGTAATTATCGCAAACTCTTTTAAATACAATTCAGGTTTCATCGCTTTTCTTCAATGTTCATGTCGACAATTTCAAGGCAGGGTTTGGTGAAACTGCAACTCCAATTATTAAATTCCACTCCACCAAAATCCCTGATTGAATTACAGAACCCAGCAGGCATGGGTGTAAACTGAAGTGAAGACAAAAGGGCCTCTGACTAGCCTCAATATAATCAGATCTGAACAAGCTTGGCCTAGTCCGCCCCCAACAAAATCATAATCATAATCTGTCCATTCTGTGTGTATTGCTTCCACCTCCACACGCCAACATGACCTGGGGTAAAAGGTTTCTTCAGGCTGTGACACAGAGAGTCCTCTTTGTGTGCGTGCGTTGAGACCACAACACACTATGAACCAGCAGTTTCCTGCAAGTGTGATTATGGTACAAACAAAAAGGCAGCAGCAGGAACTAAAATATGTTTTTGCCTTAATGCCTTAAATTTCCTTAAATGGACATAGCATCAGTTTTACATTTAACGCATTTTGCGAAAAACAATACTGAACACATTTCAGCAAGCGATACATATGGTCTCGTTGGAGAATAGAGTAAACACACATGGAAGGTTTTACGTGAACTTGAAAAACGCTGTGATTGGATGACATTTCATAAAACGCAAGAAACGTGTTAGTGAAGGGCAGTAGTGCAATTTTCTATGTGTTTGGACATTTTCAGCTTGGATAATTTGAAGCAGCTGCAGTTAATAGTCAATAGAGCTGGATGTTTTGTTTGTCTGTGTGCGCTTCACTCACTCCGGGTGTGTCAGTCAAGGTGCATCCTGTGAAGCGTTTGGCCAGCAGACTCTCGAAGTTCGTGGTCCTCTGAATAGCAAACAGAAGCAGCTTCACCTCAATCTCCTTAGCCCGTGTTCGCATCACCTTGGCTAGCTCCACCCTTACAAACACACAGGCAAAAATTGGACATAGCATCAGTTTGAGTATGTTCCCTCTAATTTCTATGCTTCGACATCCCAAAATGTTTCCAATGATCCTTTGTTATTGTCGAACTGTTGTATCTGTCCTTTTAGTGAAACATGTCTTTTTGGCTTCGACTTTTGCCAGATGTTTCGTTGTTGTCAGCTGCAGCCGGGAGTAGCACACAGTGCCCGCTCTTTCTCCCCTCGTGTAGCTGAGGGGAAAAGACTGAGAAGTGTGGTCACTAGGTCACTGCTCATGTAGGCCACCTACGTCAACTTCACTGAAAGCCAACTCACAGACTCGCGTCAAGCACGCCATACCAGTGTGGTTCACTTCATAATGCAGAAAAGTCCCACAACCAATTTCTCAATTTTTGCCTTTTTAATTTAATTACCTATCATTTACTTTCTTTTTTTCTTTCCCTTTCTTCTCGTTTCTTGGGTACAGAGACACGGCAAAACGTATTCATTAAATAGGCTGAAACCACCAACCATGAAATTCAACGTCTAAGATCATTTCCAACGCTTTTTTCCGACATAGGTTTTTATTACTATATGTTGTGGTGTGTGTTAACCTGGTGATGTGGCAGAACTCCACAGCAATGCGCTCCGTCATGCACCACTCCTCAGGAAACATGCGTCCATACTTCTCCTCATAGTCCACCAGCTGCCGTTTGATCCAAGCATAGCGTCGGTCGATCTTGTCTAGCCATGCGACCTGAGCAACAGGGTACCATACTTTTTCACTAAAAACCCAAATACCACCTTTTTTCAATTAGGCACTTACTGTAATTAGATCTGATCTTGTGCATTATGGAACTCAAATTCTTACTCACGTCTTGGTTTTCCTGGAATAATACCAGGTACTCCGAGAGGTGCTGCCTGATGAACTTTTTGATGATCTCTTGTTTGATGCGTGGATCCAGCACATTGGCCACAAGACAGGCATCTCTCAACACGTTACTGGGACCCCCTGGTCTCTGAAAGGATGAAAATAAAGTTTTTTAAATTTTTTTTTTAAACGTATAAGGGGGAACAAGACAAGAACATTGTGTGAATAGAAAAGCTGGAACTAATTTGTCCGGAAAATTTTTTTAACTTTACCTTGGAGCCTTGAGAGGGGAAGGATTCTTCAAAATCTGCCAGGATCTGAGTCCCCAACTCACTCTGCGCTGCCTTTACTCTAGAAAGGACAAAAAGAAACCAAGAAATGATTTTATTGAATTAAAATTGTTTTCTCAATCAGTCATATGTCATGTTGGAATAGTGGCAATTTCATGTAGAAGCCTCCGATACACAACAGACTTTAGCCTTCTTTATTTTTGGCTCCCTAGCCACTGACAAATACTTTTTTATGACCAACAGCCAATTAAAAGATACTTAGCGCAATTATTGTCCAAAAACTGCAGAGAAAGACAATATTAACAAGTTTCTTGCTGGAAATCCTCAAGACCACTAGTGAAAAATATATCGGAAAAACTCCAAAAATGGTCGAGAAGTGCTTATGTAATGAGGTCTACTTCGACAACCTGAGTCCATCCAGTGCTCGGAGAGTCTGCGTTAGCCTGAAAGCGTCCAGGCCGGGTTAACCAAGGACAGCACCCAAAGCCATGACAATCATCAGGAATACACACGAGAGAGGGAGCAGAGATCGTATCCCAGATGGACGGCAACTGAACGGGTAGCATTCATTTCAAGTGCCCGCTGTCGGCTAAATATCTAACTATCCATCTCTGTCTGGTCAGCTACTAGAGTACAAAACTCTATTAACAAACACTGCTCTTCAGCTCCTGTGTCTGTGTCTCACACTCTGATAAGCTGCTGTCACAGAGAGAGTGCAAGCTGTCCGCGGCACTGTGTCCAGTCTGTGGCTGCATTTTGTCCAATCGTGTATGTGCATTCATAGAATATATGTAGAATAGTGCAACACAGCCGGAAACGTTGTCTCACTGCCTGTCAGCTAAAGTGTCGCAGCGACGGTGTAGTTGAGACATTGAGAAAAGCATTAAGCGATGACAAGGAAAAAGGCTTGTAAAAAAAAATAAATAAATAATAATAATCAAAGTTGATCATGTTCAAAGGTGACATTTGCACTGACTCCATTAAGAGACGGTTCAAAGTACTGTCAGGAAAAGAGGCCGATTTATTTCACTGAAATAAAGATTCAAAGAGAGGAAAGGAGAAATGTCTGTGGAGGCTCGGCTATGCTTTCAGACTGTAACCCTGTAGAATGTTCCCATGTATTAAAATGTAATGTTTTTTTTAGAGTCTGAAATACCCTCTGTAGTTTTTACTACCGAAACATGCACTCAGCTCTTACTTTTCAGAATGACAAATGATTTTATTTATGCTTTTATCCTACTTAAATTATACTTTATTGTATGTTTTAATAATTGTGCTATCACAGACATATACATTTAATATATAATTATTTCATATGTATTCCTGTTCAGGTTTTTATGTTAAATTTAATTTCATTACTATTATTATTTTTTCTGAGATAGTCATTTTTATTGTCCTGCTATTACTTTCTATTAACTGTTTACGTCCAGCTTTCTGCCTCGTCTTCATATCTCTCCAGCAGTCACTTCTTCCACGCAGCTGTTATTTGGTATGAACATGGGCTGCCACACCTCAGTCAAAAAACAGAGCAGAAGGTCATCCTTTTTTCTTTTTTTCTTTTTGTTCTAATGTTCTTGGAAAATAACAGTGAAAATGGAAATTTAAATCAGTCAGGGCTGTGGGAAACAACAGGATAACAATGCACTTTGTTCTGCGTGTGTGTGCGTGTGAGTGAGGGAGTGAGAGAGAGAGAGAGAGAGAGAGAGAGAGAGAGAGAGAGAGAGAGAGAGAGAGAGAGAGAGAGAGAGAGAGTGTGTTACGAGGTAAGCTTGTGTGTGCAAATACAGGTATTTGCATGACGGGAAAACAAACATTCCAGAAGTTGCCATTAATTAAATGTTACACTGTTGTAGAAGCACATACATGGGGACACAAACACACCCTCAGAAAAAGTATGCTCCTAATCTCTCACAATG
The DNA here is from genome assembly GCA_943590825.1 of Bovichtus diacanthus. Taxonomy (NCBI): domain Eukaryota; kingdom Metazoa; phylum Chordata; class Actinopteri; order Perciformes; family Bovichtidae; genus Bovichtus; species Bovichtus diacanthus. The sequence goes on along the minus strand of CALSBV010010348.1, from coordinate 7,798,838 downwards.
GAAGAAATTTTGACATAATGGGACCCTATTCAGTGTTTCCTTCCTGTGTGTTCCTGCATTTGAGGGGTTGTGCGTGTACGCGAGTGTGTGTGTGCCTGCATATCTGCATAAACAGGATGCAATACGAAAAATACCTCCAGCCAAATACAGTAACCACTTTTCAACAGGAATATTGAGGCGTAAGCAGAGACCAGGCTGTGAACTGAATGTGTTGTTCTTACAGCTATGCTGCTCACCCAACAGCACAAATGAGCTTAAGCAAGGCACTAAACCCCTCAGCATTCAAGAGTGGCTGCAATGCAGCTGATACACTGGATGTTTTGAGGATAATATGTAAGGAATGCACCGTATGTGAGCACACACACACACAGTACATCCCCGGTGAGTGTGTGTGTGTGTGTGTGTGTGTGTTTGTTACCTCTCAGAAAGCTGTCTGATCTGGGGTATGCCCATGTACTTGTGGAAATGTTCAAGCACATTGACCACTCCCTGTAGCAGGTTGGCCACCTCACCATACTGCCTCTTTCTGGTCATGGCTCTGGAACACAACACAGATGTGAATTATTTCTATTATTATACAAAGAAAATATCCACCTTTATATTCTCGACGTTACAATCGTCAAATGATTATGCCGTGCATCTCAGTAAACATATCCTTCAAACATCAATCTAGCAGTACATCTCTCAGGGGAGTAAATTTGTTCCTAACACGCTACAAAAAAACACCCAAAAAAACACCCATTCTCCTTAGAAAATAGCATACAGAAGGATATGCATAATAGAGATTAAAACGGTTAAGCCTCTTGTGGGGTTGCACAGTATGCATTTCTTTCCACCCATCTCAAAAATCTTTGGGATTGTGTTTATTGTTTTGCAGTTAAATCAGATGTTTCATCAATATACATTAGCAGCTTTAACCCCCAGGTTGTTGTTTTTTTTTTTTTGACTTCGTCAACATTATTGAAAATTATTGGAATGCAATACAACTCATCATTCAGTACATAGTGTTTCTACTGGCAGCAACTAATCCTTTATCCTAAAAGTCAGAGTGTATATTACAACACTCTGAGCAAACCCAAAATGCTTTATTTTGGTGGAAAAAAAGTCTATGTTAAATGTGATTGTACCCACTCTAAAGAGTCGACGCCCCCTGCCAACATATGCAGGTGGTTGAGGGTGGTGATGGACGTAGTGAGGTGGCGCTTGGCATGGTCCAACTGCTTTATATCCCTCGTAATCTCTTTGACCTGCGCATGAAGAGGAACAAGTCAGACATGTTGGTTATATAGCATGGAAGAAAGGGGAGAAGGTGAACACATGTAATTGAATTGACTGGATGTGGCGATAGGACAAAAGAGTTATAAAACTAAATAAACGACACACCCGCTGGTTCGAGAAATTATTGCTCCTACATGCCTCCTGAGGGAGGGTCTGCTTTCCTACACCCCCCCCACCATCCTTTCTCTACACACCCAGCCTCTACCACAACCTCGGCTTTAAATAACTCTCCCCACTGTCCTCTATTGTAACAGAAGGATACAGGGTGTATCTCCCCTGTGCTAGGTCATGCCCCTGAAGAGCTTCAACAAGCCACCTTTGTGTGTGTGTGTGTGTGTGTGTGTGTGTGTGTGTGTGTGTGTG
>CALSBV010010348.1:7690459-7794111 GCA_943590825.1 Bovichtus diacanthus | reverse complement strand
TGTGTGTGTGTGTGTGTCTCTGTGCACAGCAGCTTAATGTGACTGGCATTAACTGGTAACACATGTCTGGCTCCGTTAATGAGATTCTTTAACTCAGACATGCACATATAGATTCCAACCAAAAGGCTTTCACGTCCTTCATTAGCGGTGCGCTATGATATCGAGCCGACTGTGGAGCAGGTGTGCATGCGGTATCCAAATTGCCTTGACAACAGGCAGGTGGGAACATCGTGTGAGGTAGGAAACTCTCGGGCTGGCAGACTACAACCATACAGATATTTTCTGTGCAAAGTGATGTACATGTGCCAGCACAGCCGGACTGCTCAATAGATTCCAACAACCTGCCCCCAGCCTCAGAACTTTAGGAAATAACTTCTGTATTATTTTTGACCACATGAAACGAGGAAGGTTAAAAGGGATTGGTCTGGGTTGTTTCAAAATGAGCCGCATATGAGCACTGCCATCATTTCTGATTCATGTGTCATTATAATCGAGTCCGTCTCTCTGCCACTGGACACCGTGTATTACAGTCCATCATACTGTAATCAGTTTGGCTCGTGAGGCCATGTGTACGCATCTGTCTTAATGTGATGCAAGAGACATTTCCGTGTTGTTAAATGTATAGATTTTTTGTTGTTGCCAAGTAACACAGCCATTGTAACACTTAATAAAAGCTCTATTAGTCGCCAGGGTCTCACCACTAATTGAATCACGTTTCCACACTCTCAGTCTTGCAGCATATAAACTTACTGACTCTGTACGGGGAAAAAAAAACTAAAGGGAGAGGAATCATTCCCCAGACCTCCTCTACTTTCTCTCTCCTTCTGTCTTCATACTCTCTTCATCCTTCTCCATGAATGTTACCATCTTGGGTTTCAACCTGGGGATTGCATTAAGCTCAGTGAGTTGAGTTCAGTCAACAGCAGAACGGACTAAATTGCTGATTTTGTTTGTTTTATTCTACTGCCATCCTTATGTTTCAATCGCCATCTTGAAATGAACACCTCTCCATCTTTCCATCTGCAGAAAGGATTTTTCCCTCTGGAAATGTTGGAATGGCGCTGTGGGGTTGGAAAAACAAAGTCAATTATTGTGTGTGACTGTATAATGTTATTGGTCTGGAGGGGATTTAGAGCCTTTCCGCTACCAGACAGTAGCTAACTGAGAAAGACAGGGCCACCAGGCCAGACACCCTGACGACAACGCACACCTAATCATGTCAACTGGTCAGAACATACACGGCTCACTCGTCAGGTGTCACATTCCCTTTAAGCCACAAGTCCTTGACAGAGCGAGGACCTGGATTAAATCAGCAGGAGCTGTTCTTTTCCATCATGCTCCCACCAGAAAAAAGGCAAAGACTCAAAAGCCTGGGTTTAAAAGAAATCTAAGTATTTACATACAGGAATCTATTTCCCAGACGTGTTTTCCGTAAAGAAGGGCAGTTTGAGCAGCGGGAATGGTTCTGAGTCATCCTGTCCTTTTCCATGGAAGCAATGTGGGGAGAGGAAAGAGCAGGCGAGCGGGAAGAACATGTTTTTCTGACTTACGAGCAACCAGTGGCACTATTCTAACTTCAGGAGCGGATGCTGTTTTGAAAACCGCAAGTGATAAATAGGCCTGATGGTTTGTGTGTACAATATAAAAAAGTGTTTGTTAATCCCTCCCCCATTATGGCACGTTAGGTCTACATGCTGTGTTTTTACAATGCCGTATACCAGCGCTCCCCGACCTTTTTGCACCACGGACCGGTTTCATGCAAAACATATAATTTAGTTATTACATATATAACGCAAATGTAATTATTACATTTTATTTGATGCACTTTATTTATATAATTATTACATTGTAATATACATAATATAATACATAAAAATGTTTACAATAAATATTACCAACACAAAGAAAATAAAAGGTTTTAATCTTTCTGTGCGGCCCGGTGCCAAATGATCCACGGCCCGGTACTGGTCCGCGCCCCGGTGGTTGGGGACCCCTGCTGTACATTATATTTCCCTTCTATCTTAGACTGACACACAAATCAATCAGCCTTTGACAACAACTCCGGCTGTACCACCATCACCATAACAAAATAATAAAATTCCAGCACTTCTGTAAATCTTTATTCTGACACCTAATAAAAAATATAAATAAATGTTTTTTTTTTTCTTCCCAGCCATACTTGCAAAGAAATCGATCAAGTTCGTCTAACCACTGCAGTATGTCCCTATGTGCAGCTCAACTCACCTGTCTGCCATCCTGACCCACGTTGGTCTGGCCTCTCACCACTGTCCTGATGTTGTCATCCAGACGCCTATGATAAATGACACAAAATGCCATTTCAGTCAGATTGAGGGTGAAATGCCAACAAAACCATGAAACGTGTTATCAAGTCATCGACATGAACTCACCGGATCTTCAGACGAATCTTGTTGACCACATCATCAATATTAGCCAAAGACTGAGGGGAAATACAAAGACAGGAAATCAGGCAAACCTGAAGCAACCGTGTACACAGAGGAGAATGGATGGATTACCAAATCACACACAAGTACTCTTTTCTATGATTAATACTCTGTATTATATCCTCCTGCTGTTTAACACATTTGGGCTTAAAAGGGACAGTTCACCCCAAAAAATCCAAAATACATATTTTTCCTCTTACTTGTATTTATCAAGAGGATTTTGTTGATGATATCCGAACATAGAGGCGTCTGCCTTCTCTTGAATATAATGGAACTAGATGGCATTTGGCTTGTGATGCTCAAAGAGCCAAAAATACATGTAGGAATTATTTTCTTTCTACCAAACTACACCCACCAACCACACAGAAGTGCGCGAGAAGTAAATATTAATGCTGAGCTGTAACGTCAGGTGAGCTCAGGAGGGCCTCTTGTCCATGAATAGATGCACGCTGCCTTTTTGCGAAGTGATACAGTAGAAAGAAAATAGTTCCTTCAAGAAACTGTTCACAACAAGGCCTGTGGATTATCTTGAGTAAACGGTTATGATTTCTGGAAAGAGACATTGCTGTTGAGGTTTTCAAACATATTTTTTGGTACTTGAGCACCACAAGCTGAGTGTGCAAACTGTCCCTTTAAACAAGATGATTACTTTCCCTTAAATTATACAAATCTGTTCTATTGGACAGGGCAGGTGTAACCCCCTCGATTAAATATTACACACAAAACCCATTTAGGCGAAAATGCATTAGCACTTATACTAGGAGCCCTTTTATGTATACGAGCACAAACTATAAGGTAACAGTGACCCCTCATGGAAATGGAATATACAAATAGACAGGTATATGGATGAAGTATACTGTACAATCTTTCAAGTTATTTTTTAGGATTCACAATACATACACATGAGCACATACATGTACACATATATGTATACAATCACATACATCTGCACCATATATATCAATGCATACCCTGCCATAAGCAGTACATGCACATAAGAAACATGCAGATCTGTTTTTTTTCTCTTATTTGCTTTTCTGTTCAGTTGTTTTCATTCTGAAATCGGTTTATCCATTTTTTGTTTCGTTGTTTTAATTTGACATTAAAAACCCTAATCAATGTTCTAGACTGCAAATTAACTTCAGCTATACACCACACAAACATCAAATGTGTTACATTCATTTTCTCCGGGTTATAATGCTAACCTTCATCGTTCCTGTTAAAGGAAACAAAACACATTTCCATCCATGCAGCGATAACTAGCTCCAATCTATGTAACTTCTTTGGTTTATAATGGACATTAAGTATCTCATAAACCAAAGATCAACAGCCCTTTTTCCACGTAAGATTTGACATGTCACAGTAGGGAAAAAACACAGGTGTAAATAACAAAATTGCCGATTGCTGAATTTCATTTAGCTGCTTCAGTTCCAGGGTCCTAGTCACGGCTTACTGGGGCCCTTGAATACAACAGGGCCAGTGTTAATGTTAAAGTATAGGTTACACCTGTGTTTTTACTACTCTGAACAACCAAAATGTCTTTTTTTTTTGTCATTTCGTTTTAGTCACATTGTCTTGACTGATTGTTATTTCAATGTAAACCGCAAATCATTTTCAAACAACTAAAGACACACACTGTCAATCCACTTGTGGAGCCCCACACTACAATGGATATCAGCATCAATATCAGTCTGTGTCACTTCACTGTACCTGCTCAGTGGGGAACAGTGTGTTAATGTATTCCACAGCATTGAAGTCTGCTCTGTCCAGAGGGTCTTGACTGGGGAAAACCTAGTACACAAAACACAAATGACGTTCAGTCAGGAGGTCATGGCTGACGACGTTACACTGAACATTTAATGGTGCAATTGTGGGGACTTCAACATGCCAAGTGGTGATGCCTTTGACGGTTTCCTTAATTAACGTTGGCTAATCATTACTGACAACCTGCACATACAAGTTGTTAAATGAGTCGTGTGTAATTGCAGACGGCAACTGTACCCTAACATTCACAACGTCAATCACCAGAGAAAAAGGCAAAGACAGCTTCGTAAACTAACGTCAGACCTTATTTTCAGCCAACGTTAACGTTGCCCCAGGATATTAACAACCTGACAACATTTTCTGGAAGCTGAACTCTTAATATAGTGTTGAAATCAATGGTTTACAGCTAACATTAGCTATTACAGCGGTGCAACGTCCAGCTAGCCCGCTAACAGCTGGTTTATAAGCAAAGACCAGCAACAATGTGTAAAAAGCCGATGTCGTAACGAGGTCAAACGGCTACCTGTTCAATGGCTAGTTGCACCTCTGGGGTTAGATGCAAAATAGCCTCTAAATCCTCAGCAAGTTCAAATTCTTCTTCCTCCATCATTGTCAAAACAAATCCCGAAGAAAAAAACTCCGGCACACCACTTCCTGGTGAGGAGGCTTCTGGGATACTTGATGACGTTGAGAAACGGTGCATTCATGGCTATCGGAAATCAGAGATACGTTTGAGCGATGGATTATTATTACCCACACACATTGCTCAATTCCTCTTTCTCATGCATCCATGTTCTGCCTGGCATTGGGTGCACGTTTTTCTCTGTATTTTCTCCCTCTTGAAAGTGCACATGAATGTTCCAACATAAGTGGTAAATATGACAAACACAGTTTATATCTAGGCCTATGATAAATTATTGGTTGACAAAATGTGACAAGTAAGCGTACTAAGGGGAATCAATAAGTGATGAGTATTAATAATTGTAATAATGTATATGTATGTAGCATATTGTTGCTTGTCAAAGTACATAAAAGCGGTTTACTGTGTTTCTATTATTAGTTCTACACGTTTACCAAATGAATACTTAGGAGCAAGAGATGTTGAAGGTCGGCATCAGACTCTGTGTGGTTCAGTGACGTAAGGGCAGTCATTTATTTTGTATTGAAAACAATTCTAAACATAAATGACATGCATTATCAAGAACAAGAAGGGGAAACATGGTGCCAGGGAATTCAATTTTAAGTTTTTAAACATTTTAGGTCTTCTCGGCTTAGCTATTTTGCAACTCAACTGATAGACTTACACACGGCCAGTGTCTCTGTTATTGTTGTTGTTTACGGATGATGCATTCCCAGTGGAGTCACAGGATAATGACCTCTGTCGGCGCGGGAGCAGTTAACAGTAGGACCTAATTATTAAAAACGTTCATAATAATTACAGGTGAAGTACATGAAATAAAGATAGGCAAAACGTGCGCTTTTCAGTTTTAATTTCACATCCATCCCTCAAAGCCCTCTGTGAGCTGAGGTGATGAAAATCTCTTTCCAGAGTATTTTTAATTAAATTTCACACAGCCTTACAACCTCTTCCCACATTGTCTGCCCACAAATGTCCTCATAGCTCTGCTCTGATTATCTTAATAGGTATCCTAGCCTGTAACATGATTCCATTGACAAAGTGCCCTGCAGTCACAATTTTACATACTAAAATTGTCTCTGCCACTGCTACTGTTTCAAGAAACCGGCCTCCTACTACAGTAACGTATTTCTCTCATCTGAGCACGCATCGTCATTTAAGAATCAGTAGTGCCCCCTGCTGTTAAAAGATACAACATACATACATACACACCCACACACACATATGCCCCTATAAGCCCCAGCTTCTAAGCATTACACTGTTCTGTTTTATTCCAAAGAGAGGCATATAAACCCATAAGAGAGCTTTCAGAACAGCTATTTAAAGGACGAGACAGAAAAAGAGAAGACGCATGGCAAGACAGATGAGATGAGAGGAGAGGAGGAAAGCAGTGGAGTGCTGAAAAAGCATGATAGAAGAGTGAGAACAGTAGAGGATAAAGTATCAAAGGCTGTGGAGGGGGGGGGGGGCAGAAAAGATAGGAGATGAAAAAAATGGCAGTATCAGGTTTAACTGCATATTAAATAGGGATTTAAATCCATAGGGTAGAGAGAAGAAGAAAAAGGAGACGGAGAACACGACGATCAGGTGTAACAGGTCCTCACCGTACCTCTAGAAATGAACAGTTTTTTGTAACTCAAACTATGAATGTATGACTCTTAGGACAACGTTGCGATGGCTTTCGATACAATTGCAACAACGCATGAGCCAATAAGTGTTTCTCTGACATTGCTAAAGGATGCACTAAAATGTTAAGGAGGATGAGAGCGTAACACAAGAAGAGGTGAAAGACAAGCAATGACAGAAAGAGGGCAGGAAGAGTGAAGAGATGGCTGTGGTGTATTGTGTTAGTGTGGGACAGAGCAGCTGTCAGACAGACGATATATATCTCTCCCACAGAGGAAACACATCAGGTTGCACGACTCACCAGGGGTTACAGCTAACACTGTGTGTCTGTCTGTGAATATATAAGTGTGGCAGGGATGTTGCAATGCATTGTTTGACTGCGATGTGAAAAGGGGATGTAATATCGAGTCACGGTTAGGTCAAGATAAGACAAGAGTGTATCGTATTCCAAATATGCTACAAAAGAACAAATGCTGCATAATTCAGCTGCATAGACATCTGCAGTGGTAAAAACTTGACTTGACGTGACTGACTGAAAAGTGCGACTGAAACTTTTCTAAGTAATATGTTGCATGTCCAACTGTATAAACTGTATGTGGATGTATTAAGATCCTTTACTTATTCAAAATGACTCATGCAACTGTGTAAAATACTCCATGAAAAGTAACGGTATCAAAGGAACACGTCGACATTTTGAGGAAGACATTCGTTTGCTTTCTTGCTGAGAGTTAAATGAAGAAGATAAATACCACTCACACATCTGCACGTTCAATATCAAGCTGGAGCCAGCAGCGGGTTAGCTTAGCCTAGCATAAAGGCAAGAGCAAGGCTAGTTTTTTCCTTCTCTTTCTAGTCTTTAGACATTTTATTGATCTTCTCATGTAATTTTTGTTTTAAAAAAAAAAGCGAAGGAGAGTATTTCCCTTAATGTTGACCTATTCCTTTAAAGTAAAAGTACTCATTCTGCAGATTGGCCCTAAATGACCCCAGTGGGTCAGATACTTTTTTATATTCTATATCATTAGAATCGTAATATTGATGGGTCAATCTATAGGCAGCTTTTTATTGTTGTAGCTGGAGCTAAATGTAACTACTTTACAAATTGTTGGATTTGTTAAACCAAGTGGTCGGTGATAAATGCTGCACAGTATTTTCAGAATTTTCTTTTGCTTTTTTTGGTGAAATATCAGATAATTTTTACCTCTTTAGGCCTTAAACAGTTACTTAAATGAAACCATTCGAGAAATTTAGAAGAGAAATCATTTTTGGTGTAAATGCTGGGGCCACGAGCCAATAGGGTAATCCGCTGGTAAATTCTTTAACAATGCATTGTATTTTATAAGCTTATCATGTGTTTTCTTTTTTTTTAATGTAAAATCGGAATATGCAAAGTAACGGATAAATTCAGTGGAGTAAAAAGTAAAATGTCTCTCATTGAATTGTAGTGCAGAAGAAGTATGAAGTTACTTCCCACCAGTGGTACTAACACATTCAGAGTGACAATAGAAGAAGATGGGCAGACAGAATGACTAGATGACCACAGTCATGATAGCATTTAATTAGCCGTACGGTTTCTGATGGCTTGTGGAAAGCCATTTACTGCTAATGCCTGAGCCGAACTGTTGTCACTAACAGCTTTCTTTAATTATTTTTTTTTCTTATCCATTGACGGGGCAGCGTTCAAGAAAGCAAGTGGTTCGGCAAGGCATACTTGAGTCTCTGGAGAGGAAAAACTAAGGCAGTTAGTGTATGTCAAGATGAAGCCATCACAAGGTCTTGGCAATGGCTATTATTTCTCTCAGGAGGAGGTCAAGATTAAGAGGGTTTATGAGAACAGCTGTTTTCAAAGTCCTGACAAGGAGACCATTAATATGTACTTACACGTCAAGCTTGAGCTACAAATGTGTTTTGAACTACTTAGCATCCCTGTACAGCCACACAGTTCATTTCAACATACCACTATGTGAAACCACCTGCTCCAAAAGCTGTGTTGAAAGCCTTTCTCTCAAAATCAGCTACATTCAGCCTAATTTGCAGTTGGAAAAGCACTAAAGATTTGCAAAGTGGATGCAGCAGTCATGGAGTGTGGTCCAGGGGTTTAACAACTCCTGGAAGAGAAGGAGGAAACGATGTAAGCAGAATTAAATTTCCCTCAACATCCAGTCCAAGATGTTTTGCTTGACAAGATTTCCAAAGATTGCTGCATCAGTCAAACACCAGTTTCTGGTGTTTAGAAGGTTTTGTTTCATTTGTTTCATTCGCCTACATGTGCAATTTATGTGGGGATCGCACATCTAAACCCTTGCGAACACGTAATGTGCTAAAGTCTCACAGAGCTTTCCATGATTCTCTGGCAGCTGAAACCAGCTACACAATCTTGGGCGAGCCCATTAGCGTCTTACTTAGTCATCTTAACTGAAGACGGATCAAAACCTGTTGCTCAGATTAAGTTACATTTTTAGCTAAACTAATTTAGCTACATTATCCTACCCTGACACATATAGCAAAGCGGAATCTTGCTGAAGTGAACCCCAGCCATGTTCTGTGTTTGCAATCTGTCCAAACCTTGACAGACCTCCAAAATATTTTCATTGGTTAAATCCCACAATCTCTACATGCGTTGCTGTGACATGCCAAAAATCGACATGTGCAACGCATTGTGGTATCGCAGAAATGTCTTGACTAAGCCAACTGAATCAGTGGCAATTGCCAAAAAGCAAGTTCAGTTTGCACAACCTGGCGAGGTGCACAAAACATGCCATGCACAGACCTAAAAGACGCAACCATGGAGTAATTAACATGCATGTTGGACATGTGGACGAATAAAGGTCTAGATTAGTCCTGGTCCAAAAATATCTATAATATATTTGTCGATAATAAAAATGAATGTCCAACATGCACGATCCAAACGGTGATCGCGATACATGAATCACAATGCATTAAAAAAAAAATGGTTGAAAACGATCTGCAAGCAAACTTCCAACATCACTGTAGGTGAAGAGCTCGCTGCTGCAGAGAAAAACTCACAAGGCAGAGATTCAAGGCTGGCAGAACGAGATGCTTGGCGCTCCAGCCAGCCTTCAAGCAGCATCCAGACAGATTTCTGATCAAGCTTGAAAACTGATCAACTGAACATGCAGATCCAGCTGGCAGATCTCGCCATACGAGCTCTTTCTTTTCCCACTTGGTCTCCACCACTCATCTAGAAATGGTATCCATGCTACCATTAAAGAGGCAGTTCATTTAATTAAGGGTGAAGTGAGGTAAAGTTTGAGGGAAAATACATTTTTTTATTAGAAACCATGATATTCCGTTTTGTATTATGCTTTGCCATGAAGCACAAAGGATGTAGAAGAAAATGAAAGATTCATTTCCTTTTACTTTATTACTTGTTATGACAATCAGGTAAACGCACATTCGGGAAATCACGACAGCCACTGGTTTTGCATCCTGCTTAAGTAAGATTACGGTGATAGGTCGAACGTCATCTTGAAACAGAAAATCCCACCGTTTGTCCTTTGTAGTGCAGTGCCTACATGCTTTTTGTGACACTGAGCGTAATAGAAGCACACCGTTTTAACCTTCCCTTTATCAGTGAAAATTAACATGCAGATTTAAATGTCAAGGTTAAATTTAATATGAAGATTTAAAGAGTACCGCAATCATCCTATTTTGCCAAGGTTATCTGTCATGGTGGATTTAGAAGCTTAATTGTCTTGAAGCTGATGAGGAACGGGAAACAAAATTATGGTTAATTTTAACTCTTAAATGAATCCAGCCACAGGGATTTCAATGTTGTTATTGTCGCTAAAATTCAAAATGATTGCATTCATTTATTCACAGATATGTGGTGCAGGAGGATGACTCCCGGTGCGATACACATGATTTAATCACTCATGTAAATTGTAGGTTTAACAGGAACATGGGGGATGTCAATGCTTTGGCTCACAACTACAGATGAATTAAACACTTTTAAAAATTAACTTTCCCTGACAGAGTTGAATTCAATTAGACGGTTTCAACTGTAGCTACCTTTTTTTCACAAAGCGATTTCTGCAGGAGTTTTAGCACACTCTTAGCACCATGCTCACAACATCATGGAAATGAACAGAAGTATGCAGACAGCAGGAACCTTTTACCCCGCGTTTGTGCAATAGTGTTCAAGGCTTACACCCTCACGTGTCATTCAAACATTACTGTCATCATGTTTATTTTCAAATGTTGCAAAGTACAACTGATTTGACAAGTTGTACCCTACTATAGTACGTCTCTCCAACATATGTGTGTGATGATCGAAGGGCAATACCATTCACGGCCTACAACCTTGCATCTGTATGCACTTGTAAAGCATATGCTACATGAGTGTCCACATCTCTTTCTGCAAAGCAGCGGGGGAAAAAAGAGATACAATCAAAAATCCAATGAACCCTAAAGAGCACGAATGTGTGTGTGTGTGTGTGTGTGTGTACATTTGTTTTATGCAAATACTTGTGTATGCATATGGCACATGTGAGTGTGCTGGCGTGTGTATGCAGTGACAGATGGTCCATTTAATAACCTTGCTTGCATGGTTGCCTGTGGAGTTGGCATGCCCAAGATAGAGGGAGTGACCTTGTTTTTAAAAATGTTTTATGACCACGCGGTAAGCAACCTGTTACAACTGAGAGTTTATTGCGTCTGTGTGTGTGTGTGTGTGTGTGTGTGTGTGTGTGTATGTGTGTAGTATGACCATCAATTGAAGGTCAAAGTTGAATACCTATATTTTTCAAGCAGATACCCACTTGGATACCCTTACAAAAGGTAAAAAAAGGAAAGAAAAAAAAAAAGGAAATCGAGAAATCCTAAAATAACAAGCTATAATGGAAACAGTAGTAGTAGAAGTTATTTCTGGGTAAATATCGTTGAAACAGTAAACACTTTTTGTTTTTGTGTTGGGAAACATGGACATTTGCTTTCTTGCAGAGAGTTGGATAAGACGATGGATAGCACTCTCATGTCTGTCCACTTAGGCTACAGCCAGCAGACGGTTAGCTTAGCTTTGCATTAAGCCTGCCGTAAGTAACAAAACACACTTACCAGCCCTTCTACAGCGCACAAACTAACATATTATACCTGGTTTGTTGGATATGGACAAAAAACAAAGTGTAATATGATGTGGTGAACTCAAGAGAGTTACTGCGTCAGGCCCGATTCTGTACGTTTTTGTATGTATGTATTGAATAAACGTAATATAACGTGTTAGTTTGTGAGCTGTACACGTGCTGGTAGGTGGAATTTGTTACCTACTGGCAGAGCCAGGAGCTGTTTCTAGTCTTTATGCTAAAAGCTAACCATCTTCTGCTGTAGCCTCGTATTTATTATACAGATTAGAGCGGTCTCAATCTGCTCATCTAACTCTTGGACAGAAACAAAATAAGCATATTTTACAAAATGTGAAATTACTCTTTTAAGATTTATCATTTGTATTACAAAACAACTGTTCTGATCTTCTCTCATTGTCTCTTTAAAATATTACCTGACAAACTGTAAAACACCATTTCTGTCATAAAGCATGGAGACAGAGCATCAGAAGTCAAGTAAATGACATTAATCATGGCCATATATCACATTCACAATAGACACAAATCTTCTTTTTTCTGACATAAGAAAAAAACATTTTGATAATAATAAAATGAATTCTTTCAGCATTTCTTTCTCCCCAATCTCACTCACTTTAATCTCACTTTAATTAACCCTCTTTTTTCCCCCTGTTTTATAACTTAATTATCCTCTTTTTTTTCTTTCTGTTTCGTATGATTGAGCTGAGAATTATCGTGTGTGGGAGTGTTCGCATGCTTACATGCATGCAGTTGGGGGTGCAGATTACCGTGAAGGGGAGTGTGTGTGTATGATCAAGTACGGGTTGCAGGCTTGCGTGTTCCCAGGAACACGTTTGCATGAGAGTGTCCGTGTGAGTATCTGTGTACCTTTTGTGCCAGGATCTGTAGGACTCATCAGAGCACTTGAGAACCTGTAGTAGCAATAATAGTAGCAGGACACATGGCGTTACAGTGACTCAATCTCTCTCTGTTCCTCTCTCAATCAACAGGGTAATTACATGCTTGACTGTTGCTCTCTTTCACTCTGTCTCTCTGGGTTTTTCTTTCTGTTTCAACCGTTTTCCCCCTCCATGTCTCTCTCTCTCTCTCTCTCTCTATCAGGGTATTTTTGAGTGACAGTGTAGCTTTGTGCGGCGGTTCCTTTCATGGGTTTAAGGCGGAGAACGCGGAAAAATATGGAGACGATTGGGAGGAGAGACAGTGAATCACGTGTGGAGGAAGAGGGGCCAGAAAAAGGGGGAAACAAGAAATCAATGTTGGAGATTAAAAGAAAACAGGATTTCATGAGCAGTCTTTGCGCAGATTTGTCATATGAATTTTTAAAATGCTGCACATTGAGCGACTGATTTAATTGCATTCCAATCTCATGTCTGCTGCTCAGAGCTCTATCACATACATGTAACCTCGTCAATATGTGTGTGTCCATTGTGCACAGAGAGTGGATTCCAGATTTAGCACCGCTCACAACAAGGCATTTCTCCTTGTTTGAACATTAGTGGGATTGTTCTTGACCATAAAGAAAAACTCTTTTCTAGAGAAAAACAATTCTTTATGCTTTTATAGTCCATAATGAGCCACTTCATAGCTCACTGTGCCCCCCATGTTGTTATGCTGTTTATGCCGACATTGTACATAAGCTTTGTTTGAAATACCATGCTTGTCTTCTCTTCTCCTCTAAAAGGCAATCAGTAGACCTACCTGTTAAGACTTTGATTACCTCTAAATATTGATGAGTACATTACAGCTGTGTAATTAGTTTACTGGACTCATCCATTTCCTTTGCCAGATAAATGTGCCTTTGAGCCGCTGCTTCGAGACACAGGCCCACAGACACAGAGGCAACACACACACACACACACACACTTGATTAGACTGGACCTCTGGGATTTTGAAGAAAATCCACTGCTGGAATTAACGGCAAATGAGCTGAATGGGAGTTCTGGCCAGTTTAGACAACGTCTAATGCATGTGTTTCAATATTACTATCCCATTTGTTCATAATACATAAACACATCTTAATATCTACAGGTAATCTTGGTAAAGAGCTTTTTTTTCTCTTCTCGCATGCTTTCTCTCGATGACTAGCTCATTTATATGTTTCCTAGGTGAACAGCAGTCTGAGTCTTTGTGCATCATCCATATTAACAACATCGATATCTATTTTTTATCTTGCTAAACAAAGCATCTACCAATGCAGACTACCATTAGACTTGTACAGATCTGTCTGTGGCCCACACTCTATCACTGTATCCATTTATGTATCCACTGTTTACTTAATACCATAATCAAATTCCACTGCATGCTGTAACATCAAAACATGCATTTTTGAAAGACTGACATAGATAATATTGAGAGATTAAAACTTATTAACTAAAACTAAAAAAAATTAATAATTTAATTAATTAAAATTAATTAAAATTAAGCACCTGCACAAGGAAAATTTGCGATGTGCCTTGCATTCAGTTTGCGCTTTCTATCTGCACACAAACGAGCACCTGATCTGAGACAAAAGCAATATCTGTTTTGTTTTGGAGAGATCTAAAGAGTGGAAGAGTGTATCTGGGGCATTGCTTTCCCCCCTTACATTTGATAGCAACAGTAGACAGGGGACAGGAAATGAGAGGAGAGAGAGAGACTTGGATTGACATGCAACAAAAGTCCCCGAACGCAAACCGGGAACTTTTCACCAGCGTTCCCCATGAATATGGTCTTGATTCTTTAATATTCTGTTCTAATCCACCTGGGCATATCTTTTTTGTTCTATTGATACTCAGTTCTAGTCTGCATTTAATATCAAATAACACCCTGTACTGTAGTTCTTAGCAGCAGCAGTTTGTGGTTCCATTTCGATCCTTATGACTACCCTTTATGACTTCAGCTAACCTTGATGGACACTATCAATTATCTATTATCTGTTCAGATCCAACTGTTGCTTCGTGTCATTCCATCATCAACACTTTCTGTGCCCTCTCCTCTTTCCAACCTCTTCTCCTTTTTCCCCACCATGTCTTTGTCTCTGTTACACAAAGCAAAAAATACCTCAAAAATAATGTAAAGCAAACAAAGAAACACTGTTGTTTTGTTGCGTTGTGCCCTGTGTTGTTTCTAGCTTTCGAGGGCATGTATCGTCTGCTAGTTGGTGTTAATCTTGCCTTCATAAAATGTGTTAATGCCCAGTGTTAATCAGGGCTTCTGCTAAACAACAGGCTGCTAAATGTCAACTGTTACCGGATTATCTGCCGCCTGGAACCCCGGGATAATGATATATGGAGAAAGCATTTCTGTGTGGGTGCTTCTGAAACCGCGCATGCGTGTGTGTGTGTGTGTGATAGTGAGCGTGCATGCGGTGATTAAGACAGGCTATTTCTATTTTCCTGGCTCCCTGAATGATTTCCTTTTGAGTGTAAATCCTTTATGCTGCCACTTTTATTAAATCACAGGGAGACAGGGAGAAATCCTGACAAAAGGAAGAAGGATACCAAGCCAGAGAAAAAGAAAGACTGAAAAAGAAAGACAGAGGGAGAGTGAGACAGAGAGACATGAAGGCAGAGGGAGAGTTTAAAAGGGGTGTATAATCCCTGTAGTGTTTGTTGTGGTTCCTGTCTGCAGGGTGGTAGAATTTGAACGCTCCATAAAAAAGCCAGGCTTGTGCGCAGCAATCCCAACTCACATTGAAGTCTTCGCCATAAGTGCTTCAACTCATTGTTCTTTTCAACCTGGCAACAAAACCAAGAAGAATTCACGAAATGAGAAGCAACAACACAAACCGATTAAACAGGGAACAACTGGACACTCTTAGCAATTGCCTGCATAAAAACTCCAGCTCTCCCGGCCTTTCACATGCAACTATACACAGCACGTAACAATACTTAGATACACATCGACATGCATACTGATTACCAGTGTGTCTCATTTCGTCAGGTCTATTACACCTCAGAATTAATTGAGTCATTCTGCTGGATAATAGGGTCGCGTTAATTTCCTCTCCCTTTTGCCTTTATTTTTAAGCTCCCCTTGATCTTTTTTCTCCGACTTTTGTTTTCATTCCGCTTCTCCGCCTCCTCTTATTATGCCTATCCACCCCCCACCCCTGGTCCTCTTTCTTCCCTGTTCTAATCTCATGATCTTCCTCTTTTTCAACTCAACCGGCTCTTATCGCTGTGCCTGCACCAACTCTTTCTCTTTTTTTTTTTTTTTTTTTGCCCTCTCCCCTTCCTTTACATCCTTCACGCCTTTCCGTCCTTTCTTTTCTTCCGAATTTGTGCCGGTAGGTATTCTAAGGCGATGAAGGCATTTGACCAAAAGCTTTTCATTAAATTTGATAGTCTGTAGCTCCAGCATCTCAGCTAAGTCTGTTACCTGGTTTCACCCGTTTCACGTCGCGTCGCACCACATGCCACCTGTAGAGCACGCTGGATGTTCCATACTGTACAGACAGACGAGCAAGTTAAGGCACAGCATATGGGATGTGATATATTCACCCCTGGAGTGAATGTGACAACTCGTAATAAAACCCATCAAGATGCTGGTCTGCGTTAGCTTAATGGGCACCCCCATCTCTTATGACCTCTCTAACACCATCAGTTGTATTCCTGTGTCCATCTGATTATTTCATCAGCGCCTGATAAATTATTTACGTACAAACGTGGGAGAACATTTCCCACAAGGACCTCAGAGCAGATGCAAATCAAGTTCAAGGTCATTTAATCATCTATTTAAAAAAAAGGAAAAAAAAGTCATCCAACATATTATCCAGAATAATAAACAATAAAATTGGGAATCAGCACATTTTTATGATTTCAAAAGCACTTTTATACTGCAGAGACATTTCCACAAACCAAGAAACTATTTCTGAAACTTTACTTGCTTTTTGACTGGAAGAACTGGGGCCTAAAAGTCCTCCAAATGAAATGCATTGTTGTCCATGTCCTCTACAAAAACACCTAGAAGTGTTTTCTGGTCTGACGGCCCTTGTCTGTTTTATGATGCGTCAGTCAACGCTGCTGATAAGGTTTGGTGAGATTTAGGCACAAAAATGACTCTGAACACTTTTAGTTCCTGAATTAGAAACGAGAATTAGAAGGTTTAGTTCCTGGGGTTATTTTGTTCCTGGGAACAGACGGAAACATTTAATCTTTCTATCATTATTCACACATCGGAGAGGATGACCGCACACTAAGCTGTTTTTCTTGCGCACCTTACTCGTCCTCAGCAGGAGGCATCTCCACTACCTGCCATTGTTGGTTCACCAGCTCGTAGAGTTGATGTCATAATTGCCACCTCATCTGCCGCCTGCAGTCTAAGTAAAAAAAAAAAGGTTTCCCTGCCCTTGAAACATGAATCATAATGGCACGGCGAAATGGAGTGCAGCGACTGGAAAACTGCTTCTTTATATACAGAGTAACCAATGAGGAAATGATGAAGAGCTGTGCGAGCAGATGGCTGATCAGAACAACAGCAGGGAATCAAACTACCTTCGGACATCTAGTGGTCAGGTTCGGCATGGATGGCGATAATCTCATACATGACTTGCAAATTCCATTTCTTTTATTCTTTGTTTTCATGCAGGCATGTTGGTTGTGTATAATATGTCTTACAGGAGGAAGAAGTGAATGCTCTGCTTATTCCCTTATCAGTTCCCAACACTTTTCGGATCATAAAGACCTTTTGCTAGCGAGGGGAGGAAAAAGAAGAAGCCTAAGGAGCACAGGTGCAGTTATCAGAAACAGTGGCCCTGCAGAGGCAGACTGTAAAGGAGCCTATTGAAACTGACTGAAGGTACTTTTTAGGTCCTCTCATGGCCACATTTGAGAAGCCAAATTGCTATTTCAGAGTCTACTATATTTGAGCTATGGTTGGCTTTGAAACTTTTCTGTTTTTATACAGTATAGTGTTACAAAGCGGATACATCTGTGGATGGTAGCAACCATTACAGTATGTTTAAATCATGACCTGGAAAGCTTTGAACGTCTCCTTGATTGTAATTGAACGCAAGCCAAATAAAGTACATTGATATATTTTCACCAGCTGTGTTTTCCTAGTATATATTTTTCCCATTTCCTTCTAATCAAACTTCATTTACAACGTCCCTGCTTACCGTCAAAACACAACGCTGCACATTCACAAACTCCAGGTGTCTCCATATCTGACAAATCATCTTTCTTCTTGTGTTCAACAAATCAATCGGCCTGTGGATGTTGAACTTTAAATGTCATTGCAGAATCTGTCATTCTGTCTTTAGGGCCGAGTGCTGCACAACCTACCTTGTCCCTGATACGGTCTTTGTATTATCCTGTGGCAGTCACCCAAGGAAGAGTTTCCATCACAGTCTGCCGTCTCTTCAGCACCACCAGTATCGAGAGTCTCACTATCTCGAATTTTCTTCCCACACAATTTTCAATGGTTTCAGTAAGATGTTTTAATAGGGTTTAATCGCCATCATAAATTACTTGTAAACATTGTTAGTCTTAAATTGATCTCTCCTCAGTGAAATAACTTTTTCAAATCTAAGATGCAGGATTATGAAATACGCCTATTCAAGTGGCACTAATCCTACCTTCTCTTAAAAACTCTTCAAATTTCAAAGATTCTAAATGAATTACTGACTTTGCTCACAGCTGTGATTAACAACGCTGGATAGTGACTACTGGTGTCTTTCCAGGGCAGATATCAATTGATAAAAAAAAGATTTTAAGGGAAGGCCTTGTTTTATGACACTCCATGAAAACTACTAGGGAGGCAACTTGCAAAAGTTTCAGTTCATGGAATAGGCTTAGCTTTGCAACTACACACGTATTGCCAAATCTGAAGACAAACCTGTGCTGTAAAGATTTTGGAATGCTCTCTGGTCACACCAGGAAAACAAACTTAATTTCAAAAGGCCATGTCAGCCCAGTAATAAAATGTTTAGATCTCAGCGCGGACAGAAACAGTGCAGTGTTCTTATAGGCTGTAAGGTACTGATGTTTAATTTGAACAACAATGTTGTTTATCTCATCCATAAAGATGACCAAAAAAAAAGAATAATGTTGACACTTTACCAACTCAGGCAACTACCCCTGTTAGTGTGTGTGTGTTTGTGTGTGTGTGTGTGTGTGTGTGTGGGCAGCGCTAGCCTCATATTTCCTGAGCTGAGTGTGCTGAGAAAGTAGTTCTCTGGCACTTTCTAGGCCAGAGATGCACCAAGTGATTTCAGTAAAAGCAGCATATTTAAAAGTTCACACACACACACACACACACACACACACACACACACACACACTTAAAGCTGTTATTGACAAGTGTTCCCTGGTGTGATTTACCCTCCAGCCCTGCACCCTGCATGAAACACGCTGCCCTTCTCTCCTCCTGTCCTGTTTTATTCTGGTCTGGTGTGGTTGTTCTGCTGTCTTCTCTGAACTCTGTTTTGGTTACTTTGAATCTTTTCCATGTTTCATTTAGTGTCTTTTGCTATTTTGTTGTGGTGTTCTGCGCTGCTTTGTTTGCTCTTCCTATGTTCTCTGTTCTGTTCTTCAAACAACAGAACAAATGGTTTTGGACAACGACATTGCATACAGTTACTTTGAGTTTGAATTATTTTAAAATATCAGAGGAAAAGTGTTTAAAAAGATGTGTTCCTCAGGATCTTCTGCTTCATTCTACATGTGTCATGAGCTTTATTCAAAACGTTAAATGCATTTATATGAACAATGTTTATGTTGTGACAACTTCATTTGAACCTTTTGTACATTATATATATATATATATATATATATATAAATGAACACTATTTGAAAAAGACGTTATATCAAAATGTAGTTATAAAAAAATGAATTGTCCATACATCAATCAAACGACTAGTACTTACAGTGCTTTTATACGCTGATTAGCACCGCAAGTCTCTAAAAATTGTTTTCCTCATGTATGGTGAAAACAAAACATTTGCGCTTGAAACTACTCTTCGAACAAATAACTAAGTCGTGCAGCTGTGCTTTCATATGGTAGAGTAGGCCCTTTAAATAGAATTAACTAATGTGTCTGTAATAAGAAGCTCTTTGTAAACACTCAAGAGACCAAAATGATGGTACTGGTTATTATGGAACCTTGGTAAGATGTTTCTTTAATTGGAAACTAATGATCCCCTTTCACGAAAGATGCATCATCTACAAGAACCTCAGTTCACAAAGTGAATGTGCTAAAACTAAAAGTCTTCGTTAGCAGTCGGCTTCGCTACGTATGTAGTGCGATACAACCTCAAATAAGATATGGTAACTAGATTTTCATGTTAAATAAAAATGACTGAGGCCACGTTCAGACCAACTTTAGCCCGGAATGAAAAATGCAGCCTCCTGATTCATTTCAAAAAATTAAATAAATGCTAGCAGAGAGACAAAATTGAAGGAGTGGGGCTTGGTATTTAGCATTTAGGGTGCGGGGGATCTAATGAAAGACAAACTTGAGTTGCATTATGGGAAATGCAATATCCAGGGATTTTTGAGCTTGACTCATACTGAAGAATAATAGTAATCCACCAGGTGTTGATATACATCATGTCCACAGGGCATATCTTTGAACTATTTTCAAATCCCTGATCAGCATTTAGGCTTACACTGATGAAGCTCTGCTGGCTGCAGCAGTTACTCGGGGAAAAGGGATGCTGGATGGTGGATCCATCAATTATTGGCATGCATTATTCTAAACGTTCCAAACCTTTCATACCTAAATACCCCTGTGGATGTCGGTACCAGTGGACCAAGTGTTAAAGTGTGTTTTGAGTGTTGTCCCACAGACACAATTGAATAAAGAAATAATAAAAATAAAACCTCTCCCTTCATCTCCTGTCTATTTCCCCTATTCCCTTCCTCTCTCTCTCTATCACTGCTTCTCACTGTTCTCCTTTGCACTCCATCTCCTTCCTGTCAATGATGATTTCTCCATCTCCTTCTCCAGTCAGTCATCCCCTTCACCTCTCTTCTTCCTCCCTGGGTGTCAGTCAGTCCTTTCCCTGGAGGCACAGCTGGTTTCTAAAGAACAACAATTTCAGACAACAGACAATAAAGACATGAAATCCAGCTAAAGGCAGAGAGAGATTGAGAGAAATCTACATAGTGTTTATCCTTGGGAGTGAAAAAAAGAAAGTAAGAGAGATAAATAAAGATCGGGAAGTGCTTGATAGAAAGATTGTGAAACGAGATGAAAGAGAATCAGAAGGTGGAGAGAGGGACGATGACATGAAGAGAAATACGGTAAATGAGGGAGGTAGAGTTATACTGGAGCAGTGAGGAAATAAACCTGCAGACAACTCACTGCATTCAATGTAACCAACAGCAAAAAGATGCAATTAAATCTTCCTGTTGAATCAACGTTAAAAGGATTATTTTACGTTTGTCTCCTAAACAAAGTGTGGACGAGATTGCAATGAAATGCCACGATAGTGTCCATTACATTTTACATTAAAGGTCATTTAGCAGACGCTCTTATCCAGAGCGACTTACAGTGAACTACCTACAGGGACAGTCTCCTGGAGCAACTCGGGGTTAAGTGCTTCGCTCAGGGGCTCAATGGTGGCTATTTGAAAGCCTGACCACTAAAACCACTAGACTACCCTCACCCGTCCAGACGGCACAGATTCCATGACTGACCTCTAGACTTGTCTGAGCTGCAATGGTCATATCAAATACACTTGACATTTACAACCTGACATATGGGAGGGGGTTCAGCAGTGTGCCGTTCACATATTTATTCACACAGTTATCCCAAAACTGAAGCCAACAGAGTTCACAGTGAGTTAAGGTGGAAGTGTGTCATCACAAAGATTTTTACCTTCATTGTATATTCATTCCTATGCAGGATGCACAATATGCGAGTGGCAGATGTGAGTGATGTATCAGGACTACAAAAATGTTTCAAATGTTTGATGAGCCAGTCCTTTCTTTTAAATGATCGACTTTATGATTAACTGATATTGAATAAAACTAAATGTGGTGGGATTTCCTTCATGCTGTAGTTCAAAAGTTCACAGAAGATGTGTCATCATCATAATTAATAATTCATAAAATATGCTTTGAGAATTTAAAGCCATAGTTATCTGAACTACACTGGCTTATTGGCCTACTTATAACTTCAAATGGTTGGGAATTCACTTCGATCAGTTAAGTATTAAATACTTTTCCCTTTTTTGCCTCTATTACTGGGAAACATTTTTTCACACTTTTTAACCTCATTTACTTAAACAAGCTGTGTTCATAGTAAACACTACACACATTCAAATCTGCAGGCTAGTAGAGGCTACCACTGCAGTCTAACAAAATGAAACATCTTCCTCAATAATAAGTATTAAAGGTTCTAAATACAAAATTCATAGCATAGCTATAGCCAGGTTTCCATCCAAAGGTATAACACATTCTAACCCAATTTTGAGAAAATTGGCAAAAGAAGATGCGAATAAACGCTTTTTTTCCATCTACTACCATTATGTGATAGGAGTTCTTCATCAAGGTAAGCAGTAAGTGGTGCCGTTTACAAAACTCGAAGAAAATATGTAATTTCTGTTTGTTTCACGTATTACTGTGAGGAATGTTACATCAGATCGCTGTGGAGCGATGAGGAGATGACTTTAATCTGCCACGGTTTTTCGTCTCTTCGGCGGAGCAGAAGCCTCAGTGGACGTTGAAGTCGCATTCTTCATGTACGTCATCATTCAGTACTCAAAGATCTGCAAGTGTCAAAAACTTGTTTTGCAATATTTCAAGATTCTTTAGAATTCAGCAGTCACCGGCGTATGAGAGCGGTGCAGAGCCGTGCAGAGCCGTGCAGAGCCGTGCAGAGCGGCGGCCATTAGCAATCCCGTGGGACACACACACAGCCAGACCAGAGAAGCCTGGATTACAACACACACAGAGGGAGAGTGACTTCATTCTCTGATCAGGATGCCATTACTCCACTATAGCTTTACTTAGCAAATAGTAGTTTGCTGCAATATTAATGTTCTGAATGTCATATATATAAAATAAAGCTCAAAAAGTATAAAAGCTTGTATTTGTGTGTGAGAATGCATGTTCTGTATAACTGAATAAATCCACCTATCTAGTGTGTAACTGGCATGCACGATTGTGTGCCTGGTAAGCAAACCGCGTTTTCAAGGTTGTTCCCCGACTGTGTCTCCCCATGGCCCCTTTTATCTGTTATCACGCAGCTATTGTTGTCATTATTTCATTACAAACAAAGAAAATAACAGACCATAAGAGAGTCTTGTATTTTGGATAGTGTTTTACCTGTCTCTCTGTAGTGGCTCTGCCATGAGTCCAAAACTTTGCCTAGTTTAACCTTCAGGACTTTTCTGCTGGCTTGTGTGAATAAATTCCAGAGAAGTGGAAAGCGTCTTAATTGCAGAAAGGGACCAGAGCCATCCGCCCAGCAGCTGAGAAATATGGTGTCTCGGGATGTCTTGTTGATGGCGTGACAGTATCAAACATGGCTACAGTCAGAGAAAATCTGTCCGTGGTCCCAAAATGACCTACATCCCAGAGCTCGACAGGAGAGTGTGTGATGACTGAAAAATACATTGAAGGAATACCTATTATCGGTGAGAATGACTCCATTATCTCTCTGCTGATGCCAATTCTCAGTCCTAACCTGGATGATACCGAGAACCAAGCAATACCAGTGCTCTTTTTCATTTTCTATTTAAAATCCATGCACACACAACTGTATTAAAGTGATGGAGATGGTTCTTCTATGTGTGAGGTATCAACTCAACTGTATTTCGGGTTGTGCAAATGCTGTTGTCTTATAGTTAGTATAGGCTAAAGCTCTGTACCTCACAATGTAACAATCTAATCGCCAATCAAGCAAAGCTCATCAATCAGGTTCATGTTTCATTTTGAAGACAGGCCATTTTCCAGTGAAAAGTCGCAGGACTAATATATAATATTATTATTATTATTATCTCAATTACAAAAAAGGAAAGCAAAAAGAGAACAAAGGACTGAAATAACTTTTGTCACTACTGATGAGCATGGCACCTCTGACTCTGTATGAATTTGACTGAATGGCTGAACGCTGACACGTGTTTTAAAGCGCTTTGAGTGGCCGCAAAGATTGGAAAAGTGCTATATATAAATGCAGTCCATTTTACAATATCTGAGCGCAGGCCTTGCAGCTGAAGGTCACTCTGAATGGAGGCAGATAAATGAACTGGAGACACCAACAACCTTATTACTGTAGAGCGCGTGCACACGTTCCACACACACACTAACATGCACACGAGCACACAGTGGCACACACACACACACGCACGCACACACACCGCAAAGACTTATTACTGCTACTGTAGTGACATTAATTGCTTCTCCTCATGATTCCCTCTCCCTCCCTCTCTAAATCTTACGCGATAACCTCAGTTGCTGAAACTTAAAGCCACTGATATAGAAAGGCTGGAAGCAATAGCCGGTACACCTAAACAATATAAATCCATCAAGTTCCAAAGGCTTACAAAAAATACAACTTTTGTGAAACTAATACTTTTATCACATCTCATGTTTTTGACTCAGAACCTTAATAGTTTAAGTACTTTGCAAACAAATTTGACCAAATGAGTTTTATGAGTGCATACACAGAAATGAATGTACTTCTTTTCTTTTAACACTTGACGTTCATAAAATGTGTATTCCTTAAAACGTTTTCATACAAAAAAAATGCAATATTTGAAACTTTTTATTAAGTGGCACTTTTGTATCTGTAGCCATCTAGTGAATGTGGATATGATGCATGCACACTTTAAAATGTGCGTAACTTAATGACAGGACCGTGAAAGACATGGCTCTATTTGACACAAGATGGGGAGCACATACTAACTATGCCAATATCCGGCATTTATTTTGATACAACCAAATGTGACTACACCTAATGTAGCATGAAGTCTAAACCTGACAATGTACAAGCTTGAATTTCTTGGTATCCTGTGAAAATCTCCGTACCCTGTCAAGAATTGAGTAAGTGCTGCCCTACAAGCAATTGAAATTGACCCGTGTAACCCCATGCACCTTGTCCGTTCACAGAGAGAATATGTGTCATGTCTTTGTGGTCCGGTCGACAGTTTTGAAGCACGTGCAAGGAAGATGTCTCCAATAGTTGTGTGAATTTCTAGAAAGGAGACGCAAAGCGAGTGACAAGACAAAAAAGCGACTGTCTGGATTTAGTGTGAACTGTCTGGCCAACTTGAAGTTTTCCCCATCGGTGTTCACACTATTGAGAGCCCGTTGGGCAAGCTTGACAGCCGACACAGCTGATTTCAAAATCTTCAGGCGTGGTTTAGTTATTTAAGACACATTCACCTCACGAAACCATCCGCACATAGAGGAAACACTTCAAGGACTCATGGAGGAAGCCATTCAATTTAGGGAGTTCTTGCTCAAATGACATCTGCTCAGCATCTGCTCAAACTAATAACAAGAAAATAATATGCAGCTGATATCTCCAATGTTGACTCTGTTCAATGCTGAGTTCATGTGCTTTTGATGTGGTGGGGCTTTACTCTCCAGGATCAAAGTGTGCAGAGGGAGCGATTGTATCTGTCCAGTGTTGTTTCTGCTTTGATTAACCCATCTAATTTTGCACTTTTAACAGTGGCCAGACACTCCAGGCCAATTAGCTGGCCAGGCCACTGGGAATTCTCGCAGTGCTCCAGATGTCAAGTCCGGGCCTACATTGCCGGCCTGCATTGATGTCAGACAGAGGAGCAATAATGTGTTTAACAGCACACAATTTCAAGTCAATTTTATTCGTATTGCCCAATATCCCAAATCACAATTTTGAAGTGGGCAGTTTATTTTGAATTGTTTCCATTACAAGCTACAGAAATAGTGAGATGCAGATCCCCCGAATGTGACATTGAAAGGGTGAGAGGGGAAGAAGTTTCAGGCGATGTTTGACCATCGAACAAACACTTCTGTATAGTGAAGCCTCAGCTTACCGTTTCAAATATTGCATGTAAGTAACTTTCATGCATATGAAAATAACTTTTAAATAACTAGACGCACGATCATTTCAGGATCTTCGGTTGTGTTGTGTTGAATAGGGTAGATACAAAATCGTTCCACAGACAGACAGACAGACAGACAGTCAGACAGACAGACAGACAGACAGACAGACAGACAGAAATTTAAACACTTGACAAAGTACTCAAAAGGATTTTTACAGGAACACATTTTGCCACGATGACACACACACAGACTCACAAGGTAAAACAATACCAACGTCGGTGAGCGGCTGGTAACAATCATTATACACATTAGCTATTGTTAATAATAAATATTATTTCAACTCCTACAACAGACACCCCTGCACATATTCTGTTTATTTACGTAGACGTGATTTTGGCTTTTCCCAAGCCCCTCTTTGAAGAACCCAAAACTCTTTGAACTGCCTTGCTTTTACTTTGCCTGTCATGTCTGTAAGGTAATCTTGCTAAGTTAAAAGTGAGAGAAAGAGACAGCCAGGGAGTGATTGTATGGTAGAGAAAAAGAACAACACTTTATAATTCCACATCTAGTTCACAGAATCTAAAAGAGGCCGTTAGTTTTTGGGAACATGATGATCTGGATTCTTTTGTCTCTGTTTTCAGCCTCATTGTGTCATATCTTGGCTTTCACACAACACTTCATGGCCATGTCCCAACAACCAGATTACGGAAAAGATTAAGCAACATTTTTAACAGTTCTAATGAAATCTGATAAGTGGATATGTTATGCTTATTTTCTGTTCAGGCAAATGGTAACAGAAATAGAAACAAGCAAAACATTTTATAAATGAAATAAAATTGCGTTGATAGGTGAAATATGTTGCTCTAAATACACAGAAATCATAAAACTAAATAACATTTTACCAACAGCGATAGCAACACTGCTATTGTTTTCACCTTCTAAGTCTGTGTGTGTGTGTGAGTGTGGAAAGATTTTTGTCACCGTTCGAACTTGCCGTGGTCCGAGCAAGGGGAATAGGGGTCATTCCCCCCCCACAGTTTATGCCCCTACTTTACGCCCCGGACCGATTTGGAGTCACAAAACTTTACAGGTGTATAGTTGACATCAAAATGAAGGCGGAGTTCGAAGATGAGTCTGGTCCTCCACTTTACGCCGCCGGCCCGATTTGGCATCCAGGCTGGTGTGATCCCATCGCAAGATGCTCTCTCGTTTTGCCCGCGATTGTATATACTGTGGATAGAGTACATGTATGTATATACAGTATACTATGTCTTTAAATACACAGCCTTGTGGGAGTTGATTGAAGTTAGTTTTATGAAGTGAAAGAAGATGGATGTGTTTTGTTTTCTGTGTACTTACGTGTGTCTCTCTGTGTGTGTGGTTTGTGTCAAAAAACAAGTAAATCCAAGGTATCCAGATATGCGTCACTCTATCCTGAGAGCCTGGAGGGTTGTTTTTAGAAATAACAGACTGCTGAGTGTAGGAGGGTTCTCTCACTTTTCCTCCCCCCCCCACCCTCTCACATCTTTTTCTTTCTTACTTTCTCTGTCTTTCCTTCTGACCACAGGCCCTCCTCTCACTTCCTCCCACTTGCATTTAAGAGGGAACGCACCATAAGAGAAGCTGTCTTCCTCTTCAGACTCCTAATCCCTTGTCTATTCATCTTCTTTTCTCGCGTCCTCTCTCTTTCACCAGACACTGAAATGTCAAACACATGATTATCTGCCTCTCTCCCACTTATCGCTTCCAGCT
The DNA here is from genome assembly GCA_943590825.1 of Bovichtus diacanthus. Lineage (NCBI taxonomy): Eukaryota > Metazoa > Chordata > Actinopteri > Perciformes > Bovichtidae > Bovichtus > Bovichtus diacanthus. The sequence continues at coordinate 7,766,810 of CALSBV010010348.1, read as the reverse complement.
GCCCTTCTCTTCCATCTTTCTCTTATTTCCACCCTCTCTTCCATGTTGTGGTTAGTATGTCTCTGATGGTCTCTTAATCAAACCCATAAGCAACTTCATCTTGGTTTCCTGCTATTAATTAAGTGTTAATGAGTCGGCAAGTGTTAATTGGAGTTTGTAATACAGCAGATATGGTTTTGAGGTGGGTGTTGAAAACTAGGTCAGACAAATATAAATACTGGAATTTGATCGCTGCAGTTTTTACCCTCATTAAAGTTGGACAACATTGATTTTGCACCCTGCCTGGACTTCAGTACTTCCTCCTGACCAGCCTAACAGACAACATCCCTCTTCCTCCTTCACCCCTCCCCCTCACAATCATTCATCAGTCCTCAACATCCAATACCTTCCACAATTCTATCAAATCTTTAAACGCCATATATTGTGGTGCCGTGGTCCTTGCTAGTGAATTACCTGTTGCTGGCTTTAGAGGGAGAGGGTCAATTTAATCATCCCTATGCCTAATTTACGAGTTGGTGACAGTGGCTAAGATAAGCATGTTTGGGTTAGAGGTAGCAGAAGATTAAGCTTTGTCTTGTATTGGGATTTTTGGCGAGAGGAATTTGGAGGACATACTGTTTATGTTGTAACATGAAGCAATAAAGTGGGTTCTCATGGTACATTACCCCCTCATGTCTGTTTGTGTCTCTTTTAGTAACATATTTTGGTGGAAACACACAAGCTCACTATTACAAAAAGTTAGCACTGAGAGAATAATATAGCAATGCATTTTACTCAGAACTCTGAGATGTTCTGGGCAACAACAACAATCTATAGCTGCATTGGGATCAGACAGGGGAGGTCCCTAATTATCTGATATATCTGCACTGATAAAGTAGAGTAGTCATTAAACTGGCAGTCTGACAAGAAGTTGGATGAGAATAAACAAAAATGCATAGAGGAAGCCATTTGAATGGTTTGAGATGATCTGTCCTTGATGGAAGGCGAGGCAGTAGGGAGCCGTCAGGGAACAAAGCAGGGATGTCTACACGTAAACAAGATGAAAGTATTCTGCAGAGCTGCAGCAGTCCAACACAGCATTAGAGAAGGAGATAAAAGCTCTTGGCAACACACTGAATGAATCTAATATTGCCACAGTAGATCCTACCCAGAATCTTTCACCAGTATGTGCCAGAATAACTGTTGACTGAAGTTCAACATCGGTGCCCGTGTAATTGAAGGACAGAGTGACAAGCTCTCATGCACTAATCTGATACAATGGATGTTGAGTAGACTCTGAAAGGTTAGAGTGAGATGTCATCAAGGCTTTGATAAGGGTATGTCCTGTTTGAAATAAAACAATATTTCAACTTGCCTGAGCCTTAGAGAACACATTAAAAGGACCTACAAAGGACTGACATCACAAGCTCATTTGACAAACTTGGGCGAAAGCAGAACGCTTACCAAGAGTTACCTTCCATTTTTAAAAGATCGATGCAAGTCCGTCAACTCATGACAGGATGCAGTCAGAGCAGCTCAGCATTATATAGCAACAGACAGAACAATCTCCACTCCTGAATTTAGTCTTATTCAATGCACTTCAGGGACACACCATATGCTCATGACAGGTAAGCCCTTTTCCAAGGATGAGATGCAGGCAGCACAACAAGATCCTTTGACCTGCAAAAATATTTGACTACTGAAAGACAAGAGACCTGCTGCACACAAACTCATAGATGAGAGTCACAAGGCTGTAGTCAAATAAATTGGGCAAGCACAGAATGATTAGCACAGATGGGACCACGCACTGGAAGAATCCAACCAAATGGCAGTCTGTGCTTCCAGAAGTGGGACACTAAATGAGCTGAATAAATTAAATGGGTCACTTGGGCATGGAAAGGGCATTAAAGTTGATTGGGGTTTCTTTTGGCCCCAAATGCAAGGAGATTAAGCATTTTGTCACAAATGTGTGCAAGTGTCTCAAGAACAACAAGCAAACAGACAGACATGTGAAACAACTCAACCAAAGTTGGTTATACTTCACTTTGCATCTTAAAAAAAAAAAGACCATCACAAGACACTTGTGCTAATGAAACATTACACTCGGTTTACAAATGCAAGAACCAGCTAATGAGCAAAGTTTAGTTGTTGTTTTTCAGAAATGCTGCATCACAACTCGGGATGGGACTTAAAACACTCTTAAGTATCTGCTGGTCTCGCAGCCCGCATCACTCTCAGGGGAATGGACAAAGAGAGGGGTTTAATGGAATTATTGTCTTTATGTTAAGAACACTTCCTGATGAGCATACATGGGATTTGAAGATTCAGTCCATCACCCACAAGGTTACGGGTTCCTATAATTGCGCAGCTAATGACACCACAGGCTACTCTCCATGCCTTTTACTTTGGCAGGCAACCCACACGACCAATAGACCTTCTGTTCAGAATTCAATAGGGAGACTGCCTAGGCTCCAATAGCAGGGCTATAAAGAGAGCAGTTAGAGGAAACGGACAATGAACGTCCTGCACTTCAAGGAAGCTGCCACGTCTGAGTCAGAGAGAATGACCGAGCAAAACACTCTCCTAAAACCAAAACCTAACTGCACTTAAACCTATGGGTCAGGGCTCCTGTGAACAGGGCTGTATTGGATTTGTGAGTTTTTGGCCACAAAGACGGCAGTGTGTATTCATAACTGCTGGGCACGGTTGTTTGGGTAACTTAAATCAAGGTTTTAGCCTCCATGTTTATTTACCAACATACTGCTCTTCAATATTATTAATTTTCATGTATTCACGTTTAAGGTATTTATTTATTGTTTCTTTTGAAGCGACAATGCAAAATATATATATATATATATTGTACCAGATACAGCTGAAAGCTAACTTTTGTAGTCCCTGGGCGGAGGCCACTATTGATGCGCAGGTTACAGAGATAAATGATCAATCAGTCAATGAAAACTGTACACTTTCTAAAAAACAGACACAACTAGAAAAGTGCACTTAGTAGAGTGCATGTCTCCGCCAGGAGCCAGGACATGTAATTAGCTCAATGAAAGGACAGAAGGCATCCAACAAACTCAACTGCGTGTGTTGTTCTGTTAGCTGTTAGCCACACACACCGTCCAAAACAGTTCAAACCAAACGATCGAATGCAAGATCCCCTGCAGAGATAATAATGAAACATCATATGAAAAACTAATTAAACAAGGCAAAAAATGCGTGCCCCCCCGAAGCAACAGAGGAACAACACTAAATTCCAACTAGAGAGCACATAATCAGCAATCCCAACAGCATTAACATCAGACAGCTATCAGTACCAGAAATGTCCAACCCGACACTCAGTACCAATGCTCTCTAGCTCAATAACTACAAGCCTGATTGTCCTTCAACAATAACCATAACCATAAGGAGGTATAATTGAGAATTTAGGACAAAAGTGTGGGAGACATGTTTAATTTACATTTCTAAGGCTGTTTCACAAGTACATTTTGTAAATTGAATTAATGGAAATGAAATTCATTTTGTTTTCATTGTCTGTATGTGTCCAAGGTTTATAATTAATTTTTTTCTCACTTATCCTCTTATAATTAATGAGGTGACATACCACAGTCCATATGACATATATTTAGAATAGAATTCAAATTAAAAAGTACATCTAGAATATTTTATAACATATAGACGTGACAAAAATTATGCATTGGGTATTAAAAACAAATCATAAAACTTAAGAAACGCAGGTGACAAAATGCTAAAAATACAGTTGAAGCTGCAGGGCGCCAGAAAAATTCACTATATCCTCCACCTTGGCACCTTGTCTGCCAGCTTAAGGGTGGAAAATCCGTCAGTGGAAGTCATTGTGGGTTATAGAATTATAACGTCCACCAGGAAAATAAATGGTTCTGTTGGCCAGGATTTGCTCCAGGTCATCATACCACATGTATTTCTTATTTTTTTACCCAAGCAGCCTGGTAAAAGCGATACATAGATGTGTGTACTGCGAACACATGCTTCTATACTTCTCTATGGCAAAATATAGATGTTTGGTGCGACTACTTTTTTCTTTTTGCTGAAAAGCTTAGAGAATCCAGGAAATGTGGTCTTCCAAATGTGGGCCAAGTTGCCTGCTTAAAGAAACTTTTTGGAGGCAGTGCCAAAGTATTACTGTCTTGTGAGAGAACTTGTGTCCACTCTAGTCAATACACACCCTTGCGGTCTATTATACTGTGTAAGTGATTGTTATGCCAAATCCTCTTTCTTAACTCCAGTTTTTGGCAATGACTAATAGAGGGCATTCGAGGCATAATATGAAATAGCTCCAGCATGCTGCAAATAAAGATTGTAAAATGTGATTCATGAAACGCACTTGAACCCGAGGTATTGCGCTTTGGGCAAGCACGGTTTCTCAATTTATGATGAAACTCAAGCCCATTTTTGTTGTTAGGGGTCCAAATGAATGCAGGAGCTATTCTTACTTGAGTTTTATGATAGACCACAGGGACCTATAGTAGGTTCAGATATCTAGGCAGGGCTGTCAGACAGCTGACTTAAACCCGCTGTCAGCTTTTTGATAAGTAATAGTACCCTGAGTTATTTGTTAGTCTAATTCTGTGTCTCTTATCCTCTCTCTCTCCAATGCCCAACACCAATTTCCCTCAAAAGCTTTGATGTTTCTCTCTTCCACTCTTCCCTCCTGTCCTTTATTCTAATCCACTTAGTCTCCCCTTTCTGTCTCTCTTTCCTCCCTGGCCCTCCCTGTCTCTCACCAATCCTTTCCTCCCTGTAAGATTCAGGTGAAACCTCCCAAGTTAAGAAGCTGCTCTTCTCCGCTCCTGTATCCTATCATCCTTCCCTCCCATGCCAGGTGATTAGCAGCTGCTCTTCTCCACCTTTGTCCTTCCATCAACCCCCCCCCGCCCCGCACTGCTGTACTGATATTTCAAATAGCAACTGAGCGAAGAGAGAGTGAGAGAGACAGATGAAAGACAGAAAAGGGGAAGAAGAGAAAAAAGTGGTTACTGATGAATTGACACAGGGAACACAGAAAAATCAAGCTGTGCAGACACTGACAACTAATTGACAGGATAACCAGGATCAACAAATTTAAAAACACACAACTAGGCAGACCGACAGAAAAACAGAGAGGAAGACAGTTACAAGCAGATACAGGAAACATCACGGAAAAATAGACCATGAAGGGCAGAGGCTGACAGAGAAACATGAAAGTAGCAGAGAGACATTTCGAAATGTGCAGTTTTACATTTTAGACACACAGCTGAGGGACTTAGAATGACTGCAACAGGAGGAAAAGCCCAAACTAAAAAATGAATAGACAGATGTGAAGGTCAAAAACAAGTAGGCAGGTAGACGAGCAAGCTGCCTTATTGTATCCGGATTGGCAAATAAGCAGATGCTCAAGAAGACAGACAGGAAATTGTACACAGTGAGAGCAGGGAGACAGGTATGTAGAACGTGTGAACAGTCAGAAAGGCAGATAGGTTTGGCAGACAGGATTGGAGGAGTGCAAATACGCAGGCCTCTGGGTGGGCAGACACACAAACAAACAGAGAGGCGAGCAAACTTTGAAATGCAAAGGCAGACACACAGACAAGTAAGCAAACAGGCACAATGAAAGACACACAGGCAGAGAGGAAGAGGAATAGAGATGGGAGGAATATTCACTCAGCATCTTATGACGGCATTGCTCGACTTTACTTTTCTCTCTGTCATCAGACACACTCTCTCACGCACGCACACACATGCTTCGGGACACAGACATACAGCCAAGCAATCCAGTGCTTACCCAGGCATGCCAGGGCTGAGTGCCATCAGGAGCCAGGGAGAAGCAGCATGCAACTATTGAGTGCTTACACACAGACATGCACACACACCGGAAGAAAAAGAGCGAGAGAGAGCATCTGTTACTGCCTCTAGTTCAGGAAAATCGACTTATGCCACGCTATAACCGAATTCACGTGTTATTCCTGACGGTTCATTCAGTATTTTTCAACCAATCTTCTACTAGGAATCAAAGATCAAATGTAAAAAAAATAATAATAATTTGGTTTGGAGCCATTTCTTACTTCTGGGCCACATCTCCAACTGTGCCAGATATGATTAGTGAGCATAAGGTTTTGGTCTTTGTACAGGTAGGAAGGTATGGAATCTGCCACTCTTTCTGAGACAACTAGTCACCAGCTGTTGTTTTACATTTCTGTTTATGTGTGGGGTTAAATAATGTTAATCCCCTTGAGAATCTTAACGTTAGTAGGTGTATTCTTTACCTTAAGGCAGACTGCCAGTCTAGGTGTTTCCCCCTGCCTCCAGTCTTGTTCGCTAAGCTTGGTAAAACATGTTAAGGGTGAATTCATCAATATGTTAATACCAGCGGATGGAATGACTATGTGTTATGTGAATGGGGTCGCTGGTAGTGAAGAACCTTCAGGGAGCATTTCAGCCTGTTTCAGTTCATTGTTTGGCTTCACTGTTTTTGCTTCACTTCACTGCTCTCATCAAAACTTGTTTCCAGCCACAGAAATCAGCCATTTTTAGTAAGAAATGCTTCTTTAAGCAACAACAAATGATGGAAGAGGTCAAAACTTTAGCAACAATTCTATCATTGAGAACAGCTTTATTATTTTTAGGACAACCCTGAGTAGGATGCGTTGGTCTCACGATTTTTTAGTTGTGATTTAAACTCAATTATACAGGGATAAAACCAAATGAAATGTGCAGCCAAGTAGCCAATAGGAGAATCTATTTTGCAGATACCATTTCGCCTTGGACGTAGGTGAAGTTGTACCAGAGAGCACAGAGGTTTGATTAGCAACAGCTAAAGAGACAGATATTTCCCTCAGGACTTGGTGCAGACCAAACCAGAGCCGAAAAGAGAGCAAATATTGGACCTACAACTAATGAAGGCCAAGAAACATGACTTTAAATGAATGCTAATGTTCTCTGTGTCTGCTGAATGTTTGTTTGAACTCTGAACTAAATTTAGGGATACTGCCGTATGTATAGAAAATAAAAATAACACCCGTTTAAACTGCAACTCTCTCACTGCCATGCTCCTACACATATCCTATACATGTCTTATAAAAGCTGTCAAACTTCAAATGTCATTAATGTGCTGAACTATTCCACTGAACCGCTCTCCTACTTTGCTGTGTTTGTTAGGCTTAGCTTTACAATTGAGATAAGGGAAGACAGCAAGGTTTCTAACGTGGTTCGTACCTTCTTCTCACTTACGGCATCATATCTCTCCCTCTCTAGTTCCCCTCTCTGTAATTTAGGTGTGAACTCCTACATTTGCAGCAGCTATGTTCTGCCTCGCCTTCTCCTTTATGCGCATCTTCCTCTTCCTCCTCTTCTCTCTCTCTTACCCCCTCTGGCAGAGAAAATGATCCAACTTAAAATGAAAGTGTGACATTCAAATGAGCAAGAGTAAGAGCTAACAGAAGGAGCAAAAGAGAGGGAGAGATGGAGAGAGGAGTGAAAGAGGTAGAAAAATACTGGGGAAAGAGGCTTATAGAGGAGAAGACTAAGGGTGCTTAAAACCAACTCAGACCTGTTTGCTCAGGTTAGTACTGTTCATTTGTTTGGGCTGGTGTAAATTGAAGCCTGGTGTGGACCAAAAAAACTAATGGAGACCACTTGAAATGGGGGGTCTTGGAGCGCTTTCTAGAGGACCCTGTTGTGTATCCTTTGTGGTGTGAAAGCAAAACAACCAACCACAGGATTTTATGATAGCAGATATGTGATTTTTAGCAATATAATATAAAATCTAAACTACTATCCTTGTGCTGATTGTGAAATCTGTTCAGGAAGCAATCTTATAATTACCATGTATACAACCCATTTATGCAAAGAGTTTGATAACCATGGTAACACGTATTTATACCCTATAAATACTTAAATGGACTGCACTTATACAGCGCTATCATAGCGATCACTCAAAGCGCTTTACAACACATGTCAGCATTCACCCATTCATACACAGAATCACAGGCTGCCATACAAGGTGCCACATGCTGATCAGTAGGTAGGTAAACATTCAAACACGCACACACACACACACACACCGTTGGCCATTCCATCGAGAGCAATTTGGGGCTCAGTATCTTGCCAGGGATCGAACCGCTGACTTTCCGACCGGTGAAACCAACCTCTTGAGCCACAGCCGACTACAGGGTACACATTGTACCCTTATTAATAGGTCTAAAGCTGTAAAACTGCCGTGATTCGAGTGCATTAAAAAGAGTGGGACAGTGATCTCACAATAACAAGCCTCAGAATCATTACTGATTCTCCCTGCACTCTAAGTCATTATTCACAACATGCGGTGAGTCCTGATGATTGCAGGATTCTTTTTGCCAGAAAATCTCCAATCAACGAGTTAGCTGTCAGTCTGTATAACTCCATGTTTACTCCTCTTGGTGATTTGTAAGCAGTCAGTGTGAACAGGAACCAGACCAGAACTAAAATACAACATTGTATCATTTTTTGTCCTTTGGACCGAATGAACCAAACTACAGGTGTGAGTCAAAAGAGTCAGTACAGGGAATATGGGTTAAGATTTGAGGAAATTAAAAGGAAGCGTGAAGTCTGTTCAGCCCTGCACCTCATTTGAAATTGAATTGTGAACCTACCCATGTAATTACAACTCATGCATGTATGGGGATGTATGTAACGATTTGAATATAATTGGGAGATTACAGGCTTCATAAGAGAGTGGCTGAAGAAATAGTAAAAGCAAAGTTCTGAAATATGTGTTTGTTTTGAATTCTCCATCTAAGTTTAGCACGGGTAGTTCATTTGCTTGATGAATACTTTCCTCTCCAGATAGAGGAAGAAAGGAATAATGCTGAAACAACTGCATTAACCGGTAAATTGGTGCAAATGTATGTTGCTTGGACAATAGTGTCAATGTCAATGAACATTTAAAATGGTACAATCACATGGTATGACAGTAAAGTAACTATAAAATGGATGAGGGGCAGCAGGAGATTTGTCCCATCTGTATGTGCTTATGTGACCATGTAAGCATTGTGTTCATAGGCGCCTGAGCAATGGAGCAAGCGGAGCAGCTGCACCCCCACTAATAGACTTGGGGGAGCAGATGTGTGTTTTTGCATCCCTCACTTTTTGATCATCCAACAGTGCTATTTGTGAATATTTGAGCTAGTTTGGATCAAAAATAGTTATATCTGTCCATATTTAAGGCCGTGTCTAACGCATTTAACCAAACGGTTCAGGACCTGCTTTAGGTTTGTTTTGTAAAGGCCCGGGTTGAAGGAGGCTCGCAGCTCTGGCTATGGGCTTTACAGCACCCCCCATCCGGACCAGTGCCGTGGACTTAGTGCTCGAACTGTCCTCAGTGGGTCTGCGGCGATGTAGGAAAACCACCTTGAAACACGGACCCGGACTCGTTTTCCATGCTTTGTGGGACCTTTTTTGTCATTACCATATTTATATCCATAACATATAACCAATGTGATTGTGATCAAATTGGTCACTAGGCCACAACGTTCGTCATAGATGTATCATCTTAATGTTGTTCTCAAAGTGCATTCTTTGCAACTTTTAAAATGAACAAAAGTTTCTACCGGGGGATACAACGATAGAAATGAGCTGCTTGGACGTGGATTGAAGGCTCTTTATTTAAGGAAATGGCACTTTTAGGTGTTGATTGAATAAAAATGTTCCTGCCATACCACCCATTGCCTGTCACTAATCTTGTACCCACACTTTTAACGATAACGTGGCGCTCATGATTGTGTTAATGTGCAAAAGTTTCAGAATGGCAGAAGGGGCAGAAAAGTTTTAAATTGACGGTTGAGTTGCTTCTGAGCCATCTCTGTGACAACACATTTACCCTGCTGATGAAGACCATGATATGTGTTTGAAAGCTCTGGGAAAAGCGAGTAAACCTTGAATTCCGATTGTTTTGTCAAACTTGGTTCTATGTTTGATACATTTGCAAAAAGTAGATTTCTGGCTTCAGTTATGGATGAAAATGATGGCAAGCCTTAAACTAAATCCACCACAACAATCGAAATAATGATAAAAACTTGAAAAAAAACAAAAGAAGAATACTCTGTGAAACGCACAAATGAATGACCCTTCTTTCCATCAACTGATGATTCCTGTTCAGGCCCCGAAAAGTTGAGAGAGAGAGAGAGAGAGAACACTCAGAGCTATTTAAATAATTTCTCATTTCCCTGTCTCAGGCCTACCACACTCACATAGCCCATGTGGATGTTTCCTTGTGATTTGTACTTTACTCAGCACATCGTGACTAAGCCTAAGTGTGATTATTTTGACAGTATCCGTCCTTTCATCTGACATTAAGATATCTTCCCTTTCACGACTTACGGATTGATAAATAAAGTCTTTACTTCTCCACACTTTTCCACCTCTCCCGGCTATATCAGCGAGCTCATTTAAATCACATGAGAAAAGGCATCTTGAGAGAATTTTTCTTTTGATATATTCTTTGTGAAACAGGATTTTAAAGGTATATAATGTATTGTTCAAAAGTATAAACCGATGGAATCACAGTTACCGTCAGAAGCCTGGCATTTGTAACACTAACGCTTATATTAAAAAACTAAAGATAGACTTCCCTAGGCAGATGCAATGAGGCTTAAAGACAGAAAAACAAGATTTCCAATAAGATTTAACTTCATCAATAATTCATTTAATCAGTTTCTTTCTGTAACAAGTACTTCATACATATCTGCTTTCAGCTCTTTACGGTGATCAGCGACTTCGGCTTTTGCCTGAAAACATAAACCCCAGGCTCATACAAGGCTGGACAAATGTCAAGTACTGAGCAAGCCAATACTTAAGTTCTGCTGGATTTAATTCAATAATAAACTGATGAATAATGAATAAATTATAAATCTTTAGACGCTGAACTTCAAAACAGGACTATATGATGCCTTTCATTGTTTACTTCAAACCAGTGCACACGAAATGGGTCTTAGTCATTCAAGCTGCATCTAGGAAAGACATTTCTAAGCTTCTAAATATATAAGTGCAGTTAGGATTGAATCGAGCAGTGATTGTCCAAATATAGCTGAGCAGCTATAACTGAATTATGCATGATGAAGTGATGTGTATGGAGCAGCAGTAGGGGCGATGCTCTGTATAGGGGTGTCCCTGACTAACAATGTACGTAGTCAAATCTGATTGGTCTAGTCTTGCCTGTCGTCCACTGATCATCAAATCTTGTTTTTAGTTTTTTGCTCATCACTTGCTGTGAGTGGGTGCAGAGCTGTACTAAAGCGGAGGGGAGGAGACCGAGAGACAGACAGAACATGGTTTCTTAGCCTCCTTTTCGTGGTTGTAAATAGAACTTCCGGCCCTGATTCCATTCCCCTCATTGTAGCAATCCACAGACAGGAAACAAACAGACAGACAGAGAGACAGACAGAGAGACAGAGAGACAGAGAGAGAGACAGAGAGACAGCGTGAGAGAGAGAGAGAGAGAGAGACAGAGAGAGAGAGAGAGAGAGAAAGAGCACTGCAAGCCTCGAACAGCTATCACTGTGCCAATTAGTCACCTATTGTGAAAAGAGGTTGGAAGAAATAGACAGGATAGAGGAGGAAGATAAAATGATTTCCCAAATGATATGAAATAACCAAGGGACAATATATCATACTACATACCTCGATACAGTAGGTGGCGGTATGCACCTTAAAAGTAACAGGTGCAACCCGCTATAAAACCAAAAGAAGAAGAAGAGAATAATAATTTTAAAAGGGCGGCCGGGGCTCAGAAGGTGGAGTGGTCGTCTACCAGTCGGAGGGTCGGTGGTTCGATCCGGCCTCTGCGGTGAGCATGTCGAAGTGTCCCTGGGCAAGATACTGAACCCCAAATTGGTCCCGATTGCCAACGGTGTGTGAGTGTGTGTGAATGGTTATCTCTGATGAGCATGTGGCACCTTGTACGGTGGCCTCTGACTCTGTATGAATGTGTGTGAATGCTGATATGTTGTAAAGCTCTTTGAGTGATTGCAAATATTGGAAAAGCGCAATATAAATGCAGTCCGTTAACCCTTTAAAAAAAATAGAGACACGCGGGTATTAATGTAAAAGAAAATACAAAGATCCCAGTGAAAGAAACAAAGAGAGCCCAGGGAGCAGCCAGGGAACCACTGTGTCCTGTCACTTAGTTGGAGAAAATTAAATTAAATTAAATGGTAAATTAACGATGTAACTTAATCCAGTATATTTTTTTATGCTATTTTTTTTCCTTTAGGTATACTAGACAGCCTGCAGCTGTCCAAAGACAACACCTCTGTCCTCGCAACGAGTGCTGACATGATCAAACATTAGCCTACTTCAGCAATTGCGCAATAAATTATGATATCCAGATAAATGATAATAACCACCCCGATCTTTAAACGTGCTTCCCACTGCATCTGTGTCTTGCTTGGCTGAATAACGATTATTTGTTATCAATAAATTATTGATTTTTTTTTTTGTTGCTGTATTAAACCTTGCCAGTTATATGTAGTAACTGTTTAGGCCACGTCCTGCCCAATAACGCCCTGTTATAAGCTGTTGTAAAATCACTGTAAATCACGGCCTCTCATGGCTAATTGCTTAAATATATCCTCATTTATTGGAAGAAGCCAAGCAATTTTATGTAAAGTGAGACATTCAGCTCCGCCATACCCCGAATGAAATGCTCTTTTGTTTCATAACCACATTTTACCGGCACTTCAACGATACGACTGTGACATCGGCAGCCGCATCAGGCTCCTTAGATCGAATCGTAGAAATAGTTCACTATTCCCGTTGAGTTTTATTTACTCCAGAACCAAAAGCAGCCCCACTTGCCTCAGTCTTTTAGCACAATAACAGATAATATTCTGAATGTAAAGTTCACATAAGCCAGGCAAATATGGAAAAATTGATAGGCGTAGCAACAGTAACTAAGCGGGTGGGGCTTAGTGAAAGGTCAATTAGAGATGTAGTTGACCAAATCTCTTTGTTACAACACTGTTCTTCAACACTGTCAGTGTCTGTAGAATTGTACTCAAGTTGTTTCAGTTGTGTTTTGTTACAGAGTTCACTGATTCTGTAGCTGCAGGGTAAAAGTGTACATTACAACACACAAATTATGATAAATTGTGTGTCATAGTGAGTAGGCTGATTTGGCAAGGGCAAAGAGGAAATCATTTAGCTTGGAGACTTTTAAAAGCAAAATCCAAAGGGGTTATTTCATGTTTCTTTTTCTGTATATAGGACGTATTTTAATGCCTCTGACATCGCAATGTCTTGCTCCTAATGCTCTTATGTTGACTGGCTCGACATTTAACTTGAATATCCCCCCATAATATTCCCAGAGCAGACACATGAAAAGTTTTGTTTCAAAATTAAATATTGACAATTCATAATGTCAGTTAAAAAAAAAAAAAACATATTGTAGTAACAGGATTGATTATTATACAGAAAACAGACACAGGCTCAGTGTACATTGAAAGAAATGTCCCCTTTGTCGACAATTAAGTCTTTCTATGATAACTAGACTCCATCGTCATTATTATCTTCGTCAAGGGATAACGAGATAAGTCGCGTTTGTGCGTAACTGCATGCACGCCGGTTTGTTACAGGACCTGGGTAAAACCTTTCAGGGTACCACAGTCACTGTGAACTAACCTTCTGCTCTCATCAACAACACCTTGCGTGCCTTAGAGAGTCTGTCAGGAGTTGTCAAAGAGGACACAACCCATGGCAAGTAACTAGGGATTTAATGCAGGACCCCATTAGTGAAGTAAGTTGCAGTGACAAAAGGAATTCCAGCCTATTTCTCTCCCTAGACTCCGTTGAGCAGATCCTTGAATCTGCAACTACCACTGTTGGGCACCCTCCACAGGTACCGGCGTAACGGCTTGGCAGTGCAACCCTGGTTTTTTTTGTAGACCCTAAGAACCGAGAGATCAGAGCTCAGTCCTAATCTACCCATCGTAGAAAGACAGATCGTAGAGAGACTGAAGTCCGTATTTAATGTTTGTTTAGTAAAGTCAACGCACATGTACACGCATTTCCACAGCGCTTTGCACACCAGCCAACGACCATTCAACTGACCGGCTTTAATCCTTTCAGGGGTAATCCTATTAACCTTCAACCACCTTTCTTTTCCCTTTTTCTTTCCTCTACCTTTCTTCTGTGCTCTACATTATGACTTTTTAACACTATCATAGGTGATTAAGAGCAGCAGAGGAGTTAATGTCTTGCTTACCCATGAATGGAAGGATTATGCTTTTATGTAGGATGTGATGTTTAGATGTAGTTAGAAGTCATCTGTCCAGCTGCTGCCTCAATGTCCAGAGCCTCTGTGATCTTCTGAATTTTATGAACTGTATGTACTTTTTCAACCCCTGTTTTGTTCCGAGGAATACATGAACTGTGTAAAATGTTTTCTTCAGCAAAAAAAAAAAAACAGTAAGGAGAAAATAATGAATTTAGCTTCTCTTCCTACAAAAAATTATCCAGACCAGACATTTATCACATGTGTTGTAACTTGTGAGAATCCTCTGCTTTGTGTGGTTTTCTACTGCATGGATTTTAGCAGAAAGATAAAAAGGCTAGGGAAGTAAGAATGCATGTTGTCAAGACAACAAACTCAGGGACGTAAGAGAAAAAGGAAATGGATGAGGATAATCCCTTCAGGGCGAGATAAGAAAATAGAAGTTAAAAAAAAAATCTAAGCCCATTGCCTTTCATAGAGTTCAACTCTGAATGCTTACCTCTTGCCTCGGACCCTCTGAGAAAACTCAGGGATTTCTCTGGGTGTGGCATACTAAAGCTCACTAGAGCTTGTAGAAACAGAGCCAGACAACCTTTGAGACAAAACACTCTTCTCAAACAAATTGGAAAAGCAAACTAATACTGCTGTAATTCGTAACCTGAAATACTGTTGAACTTTAATATGTGAGACCTTTTCATGTTTGCCATATTATTATATGCATAATTTTTTCTCTCTAGTATTGTAGGACACAATACTGCCATATGCAAATTAAGCATCATAAAAGACACATTCACATTTTGTGCAATACCATTTCAGTGTCCAAGTGTGGACCGGCGCAAATCCAAAAGTACTTCACAAATCCTACAAAAATGTACAGAATATTGTGCATCCCCCTTGCTATATTGCTTGCCTTTCCTTATCTTCTGAGGCAATGAGATCAGAGCAGATGCTGAGCATCAGTTAGCAATATACTCTCGTCACAGCATATGGGCAGCATCAGAAACAGACGCATCATATTTTCAATCTATTCAATGGTTCCCCCCTGATCCCAGCAGTCCCTTGTAGGGAAATACATTCAGAGCATAACACAAGGTCAGAAGTGAAAATGTTGTGCTTTTCTATAATTCAGGTATATTGTTGTCTTGTAGGCTTGAACCTGTTGCTGTAAAGTTTTTACTTGCAAGTTTCTGAATGTGTGTCTATTGCAAGCTACCGTGCAATACATGGCAAACATGGTGCTTGTGCAGGAAAAAGAAAAATTCTCAACAGAAATTCTCCAACACAACAATCACACACTCTGAAACATTATGTGACCACAAGGTATCAAGCAGCTGTTCATAAATCTTCCAACTGGTAGAAGACACAGCGGTCTGCTTGATCAGTACAATCAATACTCCTCCTTTTTCTTTTGCCGAGTTACTGATACCCCTCTCCTTGTAGCCATTCAGAATCACACATTCAGCTTATTAGCTTAGCAAATTTGCAATTACATTTTTAAGGGAGCCTATCAGCAGCAGCCTTCTGAGGAAAACCAAGGCACTCTTCCTGCATGGTTTTATCCTCTTTCCTTTCCACTTTGTGTCACAGTAATTGTCTTAATTATGTGTTTCATTTATCTCCTCATTCCAACATGTCTCTGGGCGATGCACTCTGCTCCACCAACACAATCTCTAAGCTCTTTAACTACTTAATCAGGTTTCCCAGGTCAATGTGGAGAGTGAGCTTTGAAGCTGTTAGTCAGCAGTTGGTTCAGTCCTTTTTTCTTCTGCACTAACTTGCTCTCACTGACACATACATCCAATACAGCTACAGCTGCTGCCTTATCTGCATGAACCTGCAGTCGCTCATCGGAGCGTTCAGGCTGGGACAGTAGAGCAGGTGACCTCATTTCCATAAAGAGTCAATCCCTTGCCTCTCATTCACTTTTTCTGCATTTAAAAATGATGCATTTCCATGCTGTACCATATTGTATGTTAAAATATGCTCTAACATATAAAACGGTAATTACTGCCCCCTCTTAAAATGTTCAATTCCGAGGTTATTATCTCATCACATCCACCCTTGTGCTGACAATGAAACATCTCGTGTTTTACTCATGGGATTACAGTATATTGCCTTCATTGGCATGTCATGGCTGTGACATGTAAATCTCACAATGCAGAGAAAGCAGTCATTTCCACTGTCTGGTGAGGTTCAGGAGCTCTATGAGCGTCCATTGCAAGTGTTATGCGTTGCACATGAGGGCAGCGGAGTGCATGACTGGCGGGTGAAGAAAGCACATTCGTTTTCCATCACCACTATCCTATGACGTTGACAGGTATATTCTACTCCTGTGCTTCTTGAGCATGCTATTTCAGTGACCAGTAAGAAATATATCATCAGGTCTGCTACCAAACCTACAAAAACTCTCCATTTCAACCCGACTTGGAAATCAGCAGCAACTACAAGTGGCATATCCTAGTCCTTAACCACAAATTGTAGCCCTTGGTCTGGTATCTGTGCCCTTCAGCAACACATCACGAACCAGAGAGCGTGAGGGGACTTTTAAGTTGCGGTGGTGAAGAGTTTCTGTGCAGACAGCTGCTTGGAGAGCCTGTTGTCATCCATTGGAGCCAAGCAGTTGGTAGACAGATTAAGATGTCCTTGTTACTGGCGGGTTTTCAATCCAACAGTGGTCTTGCGGTGTGCATATTGTAATGAAAAAACCTGCCAAAGATGCCCACTCCAAAAGCATAACGATTTTGGTGGTGACAAGATGGACAAAATAGATGAGTCCCCAGCATAGGCTTGAAATAGATGTCTGGACTGGGTCACAGTAGTGTTTATAATCAGTGCCTGGCTGATCAAAATGTTATTATCTGCGCCAGGTGTAAGCCTGAGAGGAGGTTATGTATTCTCACATTCTACTGGACCTATCAGTCTAATATTATTTGTGCTCATTTAAAACTGCACAAGGAGCTCTTGTGGTTGCAGTGATTCACACGTTTTGTAAAACCTATTTCATCACATATCATCGGTTCTTTTTTTGGTCCAATTTTGTCATTTTATTTTGCTAATTTAATGGTCTTCCTACAAAGAACGAGCGGCCAGAGAGAGAGAAACAGCGTGGGAAAAACAGCGTGTGGAGCCGGCATATTTTCACATCTAACTCTGTGAATGAAGCGTTTATTTCGACCAAACCAGAGTTGGTGATTGTTGGAACTGTGGAAAGTGGACTAACCAAGACGTTTTGGTGAGTTTCATTTTGTTTCTGTCGAGTTCGAATGAAGTGTTAAGTCAACAATTAAGATGGTTTTAGTTTGGTGAAAGAGAGAAACTTGAATTCAGAAGGTGTAACGTTGCGGTTGATTTTTTTGTATTTTTTGTGTAAGAATATCGTCTTTCTTGACATTTTGTGAGGTTTTTTTATACTTATACCATACATTATACTAAAGAAGCTAAGATAGCTTGAACATAGCGGATTCACCATTCAAACAGCAGATCTGTGTTATATTTAGTATATTTACTAAATATTAAACAATAAGACCCAGTAGTTAACTCAGATATAAACTGAAATAATGTAAAATCCATCCAGTACCTTTTAGTGTCCCTTTTCTTTATAGGGCTAGCTAAATAAATATAATTACTTATTTCCTCAACATGTTTATTGTGTTTTTATTATGCCACTAACAACTAACAACTTTAAATGATCATAACAAAGTAGAGAAACAACACTTTCATTATCTTTTATTGGGACAGTTTACATTCACTTCACCACGGTTCTTCGGTTCCCGGACAGTGGTGAACAAAGTTAATCTGGAGCACTGACCCAGAGTCAGACTCACCTAGCAGAGGTTTGCTTTCTACTGAGGTCGCTTTTCTAGTTGTTGTATGTTTTAATGAGCCCAGTTTCCTGAGAACAGACTAAAATAAACATTTTGGGTTTCAGGAATGACATGCATATTACACAAGTTGACCTTATTTAGCTCCAATTAATGTTTGAAAATGTTAAGAGTGGGTTGAAAACTCTTTGAAAGAACCAGGAATTGGCCTTGTTATCTTACACATTTGCTTTGACAGCTAGTTCTGTGCTTGCGGCTTGTTGAAGCTTCGGTGCCAAGTCCTGGCGTGTTTAATAGTCCAGCATAGACCAAGCCGCTGCAATATGCCTGCACTTAAAAGTTATGAGAGATGCAGAGGAATTTCATCAATCACAGGTCTCCTGTTGAACTAGTGTACAGTCCCAGGTAATACCTTCTGATGAAATACATCAAGTTTCTTTTTAAAAACTGTTTAAAAGGTAGGCAGTCAGGTCAAACAACGTACAGAACATAAAATATTGAAGGCACGGCCAAATTTGCCACATTATGTGTGAGGCTGGAACAGAGGAAGACAAAGCTCTCGAGGCAGTTACTTTAGGGTATAGGAACAGCTGACCTGAATCACAGGTAAGTCAGAGAGATTGGCAGTGGGTCAAAGGCAGCATGTGTGTCAGCCAGTGAAATCAAAGACAATCTGCAGGTGGTCCGTCTGCGACAGACAGTGATTCACCTTGTGTGTCGGCAAGGCTGCTTCTCTTCTGCAGGTAAAAGCTGTTAAATGTTAATTGGTGGATTTTCTGCTGCCAGCAAAGACAAAAAAAAAAAAAAAGGTTATCTTTTAAATAAAGCGCGTTGAAAATCGTAGATGAACTACACCTACATAGCACTTTATTTACCTTAACACACAAAGTGCTCTAAAGCGGTCTAAAGTTAGAGTGTGAAAAAAAAAAAGTATTAAAATAAGTAGAAATTGCAAAGTGACAGTACATTAAATATATGTGAAGATACAAGTTTGAAGATTTCAAGAATAAACTACAGCTGTAGTTGTAGTCTAATTCGTTGCAGAATATCAATGTCCAGACATACAGTACATTGCAAGATAGAGATCCCAAATTCCCTGAAACGGAACAAATGTTATTTCGTATGACGATGCAGTAACCTTAGAGTAGTTCATGGATACTGGAGTGGAGCTTAAATCTAGAGTTAGAACTTGTTCTGCTTTTTCTCCACATAATGTTTATTCATCTATACTACTGCATATGCTTGCAGAAAGATGCTGAAAATTGCATGAGGTGAAAATAAATAAATAATATCAGTAGTAAATGATCAAAAGACAAGGTTAATACACAGTATGTATTGCCTTTGATCAATAATGTCACATTTGCTCCATGCAGCAGTGTTCAACAGCCTATTTCAGAGATGGTTTCTTCACATTTTCCCTTACATTTGCGCCTGTGATTAGTTAAGTCGATATAAATGGATGGTAAAATACCTATACCATCAACTCCAAGGGGGTGTCTGTCTTTGGTCAACATTTAGCATCTCATGGATGCACAGTAAGAAGGAATGAATGCATGAGCAAAAAGACTGGGCCTCCGGTGAGAGCTCAGCCCACTCCCTGAAAATCATTCAGGCAGTGTTGAGGCACTTTTGTTTAGGAAAATGGAAATGCTTTTACCCTCTGAAGGTTTTGTTTGACCTCTGTCAGCAATTTTATAGTTCTTGTTCTGTCCTTCTGGAAGAAGACAGAAACTTGTCAGGATCCAGGGCCACTGCGTTTTATTACATCACTTAAGGACTCGCAAAATGAATATTTTATTTTTGTGGATTTAGAGAGTACTTACAACATAACGATGAGGTCATAAACTAATAAGTCGGAGGAGAAATAGACTCATCTATGTGTTGAGTTTCACAACGTAAATATAGTCCGTTTAGCCTTTAAAAGAAAATTACAATTACAGATCATGTCGCGATGGGAATACACCAGCCACGCCGCCTAACAACCAAAGTACTAAAGTACTAAAAAAGTGCTTCTGTTGTAGTTTCCGCTACAGTAGGTGTCTCCACATTTTGCGATGATGACGCACACACAGACTCACAACGTAAAAAAAAAAATTCCGGCGTCGCTGTCATTGGCTGCTAATTATTTGGATACTATGAATTAATTTCTTTAAAACCAAACCAAATCTTAACCGGAAATCTAAATGTAATGCACTGTTCATAAAATGCAAAAGTAAATATCAACACGCACACACACACACGCACACATGCACACGCACACGCACGCACACACACACACACACACAGAAAGGAGGCAGCTTTCATGGTTTGAGAGGCGTTGATAATTCCAGTTGAAATGAGCTTGTCTTCATTAATGACAGTCACTGCTAAACCGTTTATCTTGGTATACCCAGGTTACTGTGCTGAAATGACTGCCTCTATGCAATTCCTACTAATAGCTCTCTTTAATGTCAAGTAGAGAGCACAGCCCTGGAGGAGAGTGCTATCTTTCTGTCTTTGATACATTTAAAATATACATGATGCATGCATGTGAAGAAATATTGTCAAAGGTATCATTAAAAAAAAAAGAAAAAGAGCCACCCACTTGTCAGGTCCTGGTTGTACCTACAGCCTACTATATATGGTGATGGCAGAGATGAGCTAGTTAATGATATCAGGCAGTTTCAATGTGAATCAAAGCAGAAAAGGACACAAGTGATGGGAGCAAAATGAGCTCAGCGCGGTGCCTTGGCTGTGCTAAGCACGGAACACTGTAAGTAGTCATGATTAGGAGAACGCACACAGGCAAAGCTAGAAATACCAATATTGTTTTCGCTGAATACTGTAAGTGTTATGATATTACAGATGCAAGGAGTTCAATGTCTTTCATATAGTTACAGTATAAAAAACTCAAAATGTCAGAGATTTTACGATATGCACTTTTCATATTTGCTTTCAATCTTTCTTTGTCTGTCTGTCTATACTATATGATAGTGTATTACTGTAATGGCAGCACAGCGAGGTGATAGAGGACATGTTAAATACGAAATAGACGGACAACAACTTAGTGCAGAGTCCCATAATCCTGCCGCACAGAGAGTATTAACAGGAGTGTGGACAAAACGCTCAACAACAGACCTCCTGCAAAAGAGCTTACCCCTGGGAAAAACAAGACCCTTAAAGTGGTAAAAACACGTCAACACATAGCTGGGCAGCAAACCACTGCAACAATGCAGCTGATTCTGCATATTTCAAAATGTCCACAATACACTGTGTAGGATTAAACCTTTCAGTGGCTCAGGTAAGCACTCAAATGAACACGGTTTTAAGCCATAGAGCACAAATATGGCTTATATGGTGACTTCTTTTGACTAAATCTGGTGTTTCGTGTTTCACAAACAGGTTGATTGATCTGCTGATGCCCTGTTATCCATGTGGGGTTTGGTTTGACAATGTACATTTTTGGACAAGGCCATTGTATTTGTGTGATAGTACTGCTCGCCTTTGGTTTTTGAGCTTGCAAGAGGGCAATCGCAGCGATGTCCTCAAAGCCGATGTACCAGTGACCCCCTTTATGCCTTAAAATGCGTCTACTATCCAGTTTGTATCTATATCTGATTTAAGCTGATAACATTTACACCTGGCATTAATATGTACCTGCAGTGTCCACGTTGAGATCTGATCGGTCTGTCGGAAAACAGCTGAGCAAAACAAACCTCCATTAGGGCGAGAGGGCCTGCAAACGTCAGGTGCGTCTACACTTGCACACAAACACACACAGACAGAAGGATGAGAAGAAGAGAAATTGAGCGCAGACAGAGCAGTAGTGACCAGAGGAGCGCTGAGAGTGTGCCGCAGATCGAGGCCTGCTCCCCCACCCAGCCGACGCTTCGAATATTCGTACCCCGGACGCAATTGCATTCACTCTTGTGTTCAATGTGGTCACAGTGCGTCTCTGACCACGCCCAGAGGTGGTTTGGCCAATCGGTTCACAATCTGTTTTGTGTGCATTTACACCTGTACTGTCAATGTGGTCAATGTGGTCAATGTGGTCAAGCACTATGCGATTGCAATCCAATCACTCAAAATGCATTTTAATGCGAGGTGTGAAAAAGGTTGCTGATGGTGGCAGGTTATTGATCGTGGTTTTGTTTCTGAACGGGCATTGTGTGATGTGCATCAACAAATAGTCGCTGATGTTTGCGTCGTGTTTAAGTGCACCCTATGGAATTTTCTTAAATATGCAGGGTAACTGTAGTGCAGCAAATGCCAATGTTTCAGTAAAATCCACTGGCTCGTCACCTGACTCTGCCTCAAGCTCTTAAGCTTTTAGTTTTAAAAGGTGAAGGCCCAGACCCAGTATACCTGTAGCACTTTCTATCTATTTTTATTCATCTTCTTGCTGGGTCAGGCTGAGACACAGCTTGCCGTTCAAACAAGTACACTCAGGATGTTGCACTTGGATGGGTCTCAAGAGTAAGTCTCATAACAAATCCATTTTTTTTTTGGATTTAAGGAAATATAGAGTTTTTATCTGTTGTTTTTAAGGCTGTTGTTCCAGGTAACATGCTGAAGTTATGGTTCAGTAGTTAATTCTGGTTTTCAAGGTGACTAAAGTGCATTGGTTTTTCATTTTGGTCATCAAATCATGAGTGAGTTACCTCTGAGAGACAATGTGAAAGCGATTTACTCCTGTAGCCAACAGGACTCCAGACTATCAGAACTCCGATCCCACATTCGAACATCAAATTGAGTTTTAAACTAATTTTCATAATTTCTTCAATACTTAAGCTGTATCTACCTTTACACAACATATGCCGATATACAATTACACATTGAAACTCACTTTGAACATTTTAAATATCCTGTTAACTTTTGCTACTACAGTCCAAAAAAACCCCGATGCCCTCTGACACGCACCAAGGAACACACCCACTAATAGCAGCACTTTTTTGAGACTTGCTTCCTTGCTTGGCACGTCCTAGTTATTGGACCATGACTTGTGCTCTTGTCAGGTGATAGCACGTCCTCTCTAGAGCTCTCTAGCTGTCACGTTTAGGAGGAAGAGAAATTCATTGTTGAGGTGGAACACAACCAAGCCTCTGCAACCGACACTATCGGATATTAAAAAAGACATTGCTTCGTGAGCCATAGCTGGAGAGGCTCTCCAGGTGAGAAATCAACTTATATAACGCAAAGAAGACTCCTGAATTCATGGCACCACTCTACAATTACTAATATATGATATGCTGATGTGCCATGTTGCAGCGATGCCTGCTGTTGCAAGGTGCACCACATAACACTCTGCTGCACTGTGGCAGCAGTATGCTTTCAGTGTAACACTCATGGCCCTTTACACCACTATTAGTGACATCACTGAGGTTGTTTCCGATGAGTCTGCTGTAGGTGCTCCAGGTGTCAAAAATGTTCATTTTATTCAGTGCACAAAGTCAGGAGTGAGTGACCCACAATTGAATGTGGAGTGCACACAATGAATAAAACAGCAGTCAGCCGTTTCAATTAACCTAATAATATGACAGTGTGCTTTAGCGCAGGATGCAGGGCAAATACAAATACTTAGATATTTAATCAAAACGACACACTGTATTGCAGGTGCTTTACACCTGATGGGTACCGTTGACGTAAACTCCATTTGAACTTTTGCTCATGCTAGAGATGTAGAGTGGACGTCCAAATCCTGTCCAATCCACACCAGTATCAACTACGATACTCCTGTCTTCAGGGTAACTAAACCAAACACTATAGAACACCATACAAAATATTATAGGATGCCAAAAAACTAGAGCTCTATTCTTAATGTATATCTACTCAACTGTCAAAATGATTTAAGTTGCCTTAATAATTTCAATTTGGGCGAAGTGTATGTTACTTGTGCATTGGGCAGCTATATTATGTAGGAAAAAAACAAATCTAAATATAGTAGATATAAATATCACATCAGACTCAGTGTTTAATGAAGGTGGGCTTATATTTGGGGGAAAAATCATGCTTTGGGTCAAAATTACTACTTCATTAGGGTCATTCATCATCATTATTAAACCAAAAACTATAGTCATGGTTAAAAAAAAAAAAAACCTGCATTGTGTCCAATGTGTCAGTGACCTTAATAGCTCATCAACACATTAAAAGTCTTATATGTCTTCACAAAAACACTTGAGACGTGAGAAAAAAGCATTGGAAGATAGCATCGAATAGCATAAACGTTCCTGGAAAAAAAAAAGCCCCATTAGGTACAATACCAGTTTCTGTGAAAAGAGACGAGGAAGATGAAAACTTCAGAGACTTCAGAGCAAAAACAGATACAATCTTTAGCCCTTGTGAGGATCGCAATTGGCTACAATAGCACATCATTTAATATATGTTTAATAAAGGCTGAAGAGAAACAGAATCAAAGCCCTTCAATCATTGCAGGAATATCATAACCAGCTACTGAAGAACTACTAGATAGCACCGCGTTGCATGTAACACAGATGGCAGAGTGGCCTTTATTGATTTCAAAAGAATCATTCTTTCATTGGATGATTGGGATGCCTAACACCAGCTGACTGTAATAGAGCCTGGGGTTAAGGTTTGGGACCTCACTGGAAGACACACTGGACAGGAGCATCAATGAAATCTTCTAAATTATTCACAGTTTGAACTTAATCATAGCATCCACGCAGCAACAGAAGGCCCTGAGGAACATTTGGTCCTTGTATTTACTTCCAGCTGGCTTTGGATCTTGTCAGTCACTTTGTATGGAAATGCAGATGCTTAAGCAGCAAACCTGAAAATAAGCAATTAGCAGCATCAACCACCTCACTCTCTCGACAACTCTGTTTCCCGAAGGGATTCTTGCTATTGATGCTGAAATTGTCCTTGGTGGTGTTCCCTGTCTGTCATCCTCAGAGAGTCTCCATTTCGCTGTCTGAGATGCTGTTCCTTATCTCATGTTTTCTCAAAAAGTCTTCTCCCTTTAGACTTTCCCCCTTTCTTCTTGATTTTCTCTTTTTTTTTTTTCTTTCTCCTCCTTTTCATCTCTTACGTTTGCGTTTACCGCTGTAGCCAGTTGTTTAGTATTCAGCGCACATCCCCTCTCTCCATTACCTTGTCACTACCAGCAGACAAGCACCTGCCTACAGATGAGGAAAATAGAGACAATGAAAGAGGAAAGGAAGGTTGGAGTTAACCAGCTGTGGGTTTTGCATAAGGGGCACAAAGGGGACATTACGAGATACAACAAGATGAAGTGCACACAAGTCTGCAGTTGACATGTCAACAGGCACATACAGTATGCACACACACATTGTTACTTACATATGATACATATTTTATGAGTGAAAACGTGTTCTGGTGTAGTGTCTGTTCTTCATTGTTTATTATGGACTTCTTTCCTATTTCTAATAGTTGGAGGCTGAGTAGGTAAGGGTGTGATTAAAACATTCAGGGTTCATATAGCCATCAACTAATATTATGCAATGAAATATTATCAGTTCAACTTGCAAATAAGCTTAAAAAATATTATATAACTATTTTACCTTACAATAAGAGCTTCCAAATAATTTTGATGTTATAATGACTTGGCATAGGGGGAATGGTGTCTCAGTCATTCCCACTGTGTGCCCGGAAAACCTGTTCTTGCACTATCATAATGACTTGAGTAACTACCATCCAATGTCAAAAGTGTCGTCCTGAGCAGACAAAACCCTGAAGTGCATTGTAAATTCTCAACTGAGACTGTTTTTAGAGTCAAGAAACACATAACAGCCAGAGCAGTCAGGATCAAGTCATAGCATAACAACAGCTGCATTTTGTGTACTTAACAATATTATCGAAGCCTTGGACAATCATCAACACTGTGCTGCACTTGTCATATACTGTACTTATCTAAAGCATTGGATTCAGTGGATCATGGTATTTTAATGGAAGATATCTATCTAGATCTATAAAATGGTTTTATGATTATCACTCAGGTAGAACTCAGGCAGTAGTTTCCAACGGTTCCAAGTCAACTCAGCATAGTTGTACCACAAGCGTCCATTCTTGGTCCTCCTTTATTCACCATATATACAAGCATCTAACCACCCCAGCCTGTATCCAAACCCTTCCAGGGTGCTGACAATGAAACTGTTGAATGTTTTAAATACTTGGGACCACACTTTTAAGACCTGTGTGGAACACTTATCAAGCACGTACTTGGTCATTCAGGCTGGAAATTAATTTAGTTCCTACTAAATAATATCCGACTGGCAGAGAAAACAAATTGATTTACCATTATCTTCAACCCGTAGAAGATATACAATAGGACATTTTTTGTTAAAATTCTTTTATCGTTTTCATTCCCAAAACATCTTTCTGAGAAGGAAATTAAACAATGACCACCTTCTGAAAGCAACAAAGTTAAACTGTGAATGGTACAGGCCCCCTGTGCCAAATAAGGTGGAAGTTTTCCAAGTTTCAGAAGGGTATTTCCTTACAACTCATTTCAGACCTATACAGATTTGGCTTCATCCAGAAGATAGTGAAATCTGATGGTTCTCTGATTTCCAGGATTATCTGATTAGTTCTAATTAATCCCTTAATCCTAATTCATTCTCTTTTTCTTTAGTCTTTTGTGTCTTTGTCCTTTTTCTTTCTGTGTGCCTTGATTTCGTCTTTCTTTTTTTTTGTCTTTGATTGACACCTGTGCAATTAAAACCATTATCTTACAATACTTTGTTATAATGATTAAGTCTAAATAAATCTAGTTTTGTCAGCCTGTGAGTGCAGTATGGCACATTGAGTGACTGGAACAAGTAAACATTGCAGTTTTCACACATGCTGTGTAATCAGTTACCTGTTTCAGTCTCACAGTGAGCAAAAAGACTGCAGATTCACAGACTGGTATTGTAACTTTATGGTAAAAAAAAAAAAGTTTTTATGAAGCTTTTGTGAAATTATGTTGCTACAGGGGTGTTAAAAGTCGACATGTCTGACATAGTTGATCACTTTCAAGTTTGCGCCATTGTGTGCCCTTCTTTTGGGTTTGACTTTCTGAAAGTTTAGCTTGTGAATGCTGTGTTTCTTGTCAACCAACTGTCAAACCAATACAAAGATGAGTTTTAGTTGGCCGTAACTGTAATAAAAATGTGTACGTGTTTGTATGAAATGTATTACTTCTGTCTTGGGAACTTCCTCTGAATACAGTGACCCCAAAGCTGATCTCAGGTCAAAAATAAGGCCACCTTCCTGAACCACTGAAGTACTTATGCTAATGCTTATTTCCTAATCTTCAGTCTTGTTTAAAAGACTTTAAATGGCAGAAATGACAACACTTGTCATCTTTGTAGAACACTGTAGGGTCAATGGCAGTGGCGTCGCTTGGCCTTGGCATTTCTCTCGCCCCGAATAATTCTCCAACTCGAGCTGTTTATTGTCACTTAAGGAGACATCAATGTTGTCATTTTGTATCTTCAGTGAACACAACGGAGGCAGGACGAGAGCGTGGACGAGACCAATCAGATAGAGTTTTCAGGGAAATACATGGAATTACTGTCTTATTGGCTGACAGATCCGTCAGTCGCTAGCTAGCTGAGCACACAGTCATGAAGATTTTTTAACAGTTGAAAGAAGAGAAGCAGTGGCACAAACATCCTCTCATGCTGAGCCAGGAAAACAAGGTGTGTTAACGTCTGTATGAGTTTGGTGTCAACGTTACGTGAGCATAACAATAGAAGAGCACAAGTTATATAAGTTAGAGCTTAGCCTACTACTAGACACAGATACAAGTTGGTACTGCAACACACCGGGACAAACTGACACAACGGTGTTTTTTATATATACAAAGAAAGGAATAACTTTATGTTTTATATTTGCCAAATTTACAAGAGGGGACAACAACAACAACTACTACTACTATTATTAATAATGATAATAATAGTAATACATTTGTTATTGAACACTTGTGCCATTGGTTTGAGAATGCTCAGCTGACCTACAGATGTCCATTGTGTCCAACGCATTTGATTTATTTTTACTATTAAAAATGTAATTTCAAATAAATGTAATATTTGCAGTAGTCATACATTGAGATTAAATAAAATGAAACACACACACCCTCGCCTCGGCATCAATGGACCTATTCAAATGTGGGGATTGTAACAATTCAACCGACAATTGACTGTCAAGATAAAGACACTTGACAGTGCGGAATTATTGGACTTCATCACTTCACAGTACCTGTCAATGAGGTGACATACTCTTCTTTGTACTCAGCAAGTCCCTATAGTGCCACTGACCCCCATTCAGAATATATTGCGTAATTTCACGGTGTAATTTTGAAACTTCATTTTTAAGGGGTGATTAAGAGGTGACTGTCAGTTGGGTTCTAAAGAGGAAGCTATTTGACTTTACCACTTCAACACCAGAAAATCAGCACAGCTATAAAGTACTTTATGACCCTAATGCTTCATCACACAATATATAGGCTAAAATTCAAGCCAAATTGTGACCTGTACAGCAACGGAGTCTTCCAAAATGGCTGCATACAGAAGGGAAGTGTTGGGCTGCACTATTTGCCTAAATAAAATAGAGCCATTAAAGAAGCAGTTCAATCTTCACACCGTCAGAACATTTTCAAATTGGCTGCTTTTTCCTCTTTGGTCTCAATTAAAAAAAAAAAAGCTTATTTCTGTATTGTAAGAGAAGAATCTGAAATCATCTTTGAATCGTGCTGACTGATTGAAAAAAGTTTGTCTCCAACACGTTCGACAAAAATGTGTATACAAAAACAAAACAATGGTAATTTACAGCATTTTTCATCATTTGATAATTTTACATTTTTACAAGGGAGTATCAAAACAATAAAAAATCTGATTACAGAACATGTTTTAATAACAAGACCCATTTAAAGTAAAGCATTTAACTCAGGTGACACAGAGAGAATAATAGAAAAATATGACGCAGTGTATAACGGTATGAGAAGCCTAACAGGCTATAAAGAATAGATGAGGTAAAAAAGATCTATTGAAGTCAAAGTATGTACTCTTATCCATGACAGGTGAGAAAATAATAAGAAAAAATATGTGACAGTAATAATAAAGAGAGAACAGATGAAAATCAAATCAAACTCCTGCTGACATCTTCAAGACGCAGGAGTTGCTGGTCGAAATAAGAATTGTATTTTAGGCGCTGCAGAAATGTTTGTTTAATACGAATTTCCCCAGAGAGTGTATTTCCTCTCTTTATCTCCAACCCAAGAGTAGACTCATCACATCCAATTTTGAGACAAATTGTCAAAATAGAGGCCAGTGAGTTTCCTCATTAGCTTCAGCTTTATAAATAATTGGCAAATTTGAGTCACTTTATTGAGGAATCTGACAGACAGCTGACCACGGTGTTCTATAATAGCTGTGAAAGATGATTGAGTGAAGAGAAAGGAGACAGGGATTGTTGACAACACAGTCTTGAAAGAGTGACATAAAAAATAAAAGTGTCACAGGAAAACATGGCAATATGAAACAAAAATAGACTCTTGAGCTCCAGTTAAACTGTTACCAAGAAAAGAATAATGAACGTAACATTTCCTCATAAAGCAAAGGGGGCACATCGCATGGAAGAATAGACAAGAGCATGGATGCACAACGAGATTAACAGAGTGTCAGGATTGTTTGAACATCTGAGATTCAGGAGCTTTGTTTGTTAAAAACCTAATCGTGGCCTCTTACAGGGAAGTTAATAGGACCTGAAATCATCTCAACCATCCTTTCAATCTGTTGATCGCATTTATTGATGACTTCACATCCTTCCAGTTCAGTTCATACACTTTCATCCCTCTTGACAGAGTGAACATTTGGGCTTTTGTGTGTTAGCTGGGGCAAGTTGGTTCAAACGGTTCAATATGGTACGACAAACACAAACAAACGGGAATCACTTCACAGTCAAGTTAGATTATAGAGAAAAACAAATACACCAATCATGTGAGAAAGAATACACTTGTGGAAAAATCTCAGAAAACGGTGTGTTAGCCTCTCCTGAATGCATATATCTGTCCTTTTCTTGACCAGCATGACGTGTGAATGGATGAACCACTGCACAAACTGACTAAATGAAACAAGTGATTAGATAGATTTCTGATCTCACAGACTGATTATCTTACCTGATGGTGACAGAGGAGAGGGTTCAAAGTCAAATGTGAACCCAGTATATTCAGTTATTCAGACCATGAAAAGACATTCGCAACATTAAAGACAGAGCTTGTCATTTCAATCCCTTGATCAATATGGCATGGTGTAACAGAAAGTGCTAAAAAAAAAATTGTTATTGTAGGGTTAAAAGTGTAAATCCCGGGTAAAAAGTGCATGTATGAAAATTACACCCTATCTATGCAAAGTAATTCAGGTCGCTTGGGTATCACCGCTCACACTGTCCAGGTAATGAAATGAATGTGAACGTTGACCCCTGTCAAACTGCAGCCAGCTCTTTGTTATGAGGGCTGCTGTCTTGGCTGAAAATGACCCTTTGCCGAAGTCATGAAGAAAAATGATGTCTTTCCATGTTTCCTCTACAGTGGTTACATTAGAGCAAAAAACTGTTGGAATACAGATGTGTGCAGCCCTATGTGAACCAAACATTGCTACCCACTACCACATGGTGGTGGGTGGTCTGGCGGGGTACGTCTGTCTTTCAGAAGATGCTGGCTAAGGGCTGTGTATAAATAACCTGACTGTTGGGACCACTTCTGCTAAGCATGATCAGAACCGCCACGCTGTCTTTGCCGGAAGAGGCTCGGTTAAGCTCAGTGTATATGTTATTACTTAAATACGTTTCTTTTTTGTCAATATAAATGGCTTTTTCACTCAAGTTGTATTTCTGTTACCATGCATTATCAAAATATAACTTGCTTGCTTTAAAAAAAAGTGTTGAAAACCACAGATGACAGTGTTTTGGTCGCACAGGAAGGAAGGCATGGCCACCAGAACTGTACCAACTGCAACTACATTTGGCTGAAAACGTCCCTCATTGCACCAATATTTTATTATCCAGCAGTGGGAGCAAAGAGCTGTCAGTCACTGACTGATTGGATCATGTTCCTCTTCACGGGTCAGACAGTGATGGAACAATTCCCCAATCTCAGAACATTTTCTGGGAATATGCCACCATCTTTTGATGTGTAGTACTAACGTAAATTTCACTATTTTGCAGGGCAGAAAATAATGGGAGCATGTTTCAAGCCCTTTTCCTTCTTCACTTTCCAATGCATCAAAGCATATTTTTAAAGCGTTGCTTCTTAGATTACATGGAAATGTTTCATTGTTTCCGCATGGGCAACGACATGGTCGAAAAAAGGTACAGAATAGGCAGGAGCATGGTAAGCAGAGTTTGCAATTCATGCAGGGCCTAAACATTTGGGCAACCTTAAATTGATATGCCCAATAATACATTTGTTAACCAGAATACATCTGCCTGCAGGCGTAGGTGGAAGTGAGCAATGCCTACTTTCTTTACGTTAACAACACTCAATGCCAGAGACCTTAAAAAACAAAATGCAGTACAAAGAATAGTATAAATGTAAAGCCACACTGAAGTTACACATTGAACTGATACAGGGATGGAGTGAGAGTCCTGTAGGTAGTCTTGCTTATCTATCTGAAGGAAATCTAATGCTCTGTGGACCTTGTGGATCAGGGTATTTGTTCCTTGTGTACCACAGTATTACAGCGCTCTCATGCTGTCGTGCTGACAGAATATGAATCGGCAGCAGCACAGATCCCGAACTGTAGAATGCTGTGCGATACACGCCTGATGAGATTGAACTAATCACCCACCGATCATTTTAAAGTTTCTTACAGCTAACATGCTGCAACAGAACAATATAATTGAAGGTTGTTGTGCTCATCTGGACCATTAAGTCTCAATTCCAGTTGTCCAGTCACATTTCGGGAATTATCACAATCGTCACAGCTTTAAAGAGCTATTCCATACTCTTATGACCACAACTTATTATCCAGTGCCTCGTAAAGTGCTGCACAGGATGGGGAGCAGCAACCAGCACAAAGCAAGTGTCCAGATTGCTTTTTTCGAGCACATGCACTGCATGCTTGGAGTGCATACAGTCCTCCCAGTCACACATTTTTAGCTGGGCGCGGATGAAAAAGATGTACGCCACACGAACCCTCGCGGCAATGAAGACTCTTAAATGTGCTAAAAATAATCCAGACCTCTGTACTAAGCGCATGAGAAATGGTTATATAAAGTAGGGTCGGGTGTGGATGGTAGTACCAGAGGAAAAGCCATAGGGTCACAGGTATAAATACTTTTCTGTCTAGGATTTAGGAGAAATAATGCACACCACAAACTGTATGCTTTAGATCGAAGATGGCGGGGGATGTGATGAGTGGAAAACTGAAAGGTTGTCCTGATTGTGGTTGCATGGGTTACCAAAATCAATACAATAATTCACCACATTTCATTCAAAATACAGCAAATTTGAAGACAAACAACTACACATGGACAAAGCTGCTCCTACAGAGGCCTCTAACCAAATCAAATTCAGCTACTAAATACCAAAAAACTAAATTCATGACTGACTATTTTTACTTTTAGCCGCTGTCTCTTTTTCGCAGTCTCTTTCATCATTATTTCCCCCATGGTTTGGTCTAAAAGTTGGATACAATTTAACACAACAATTTTTGGAAAAACTTTGTTCTCTCTCTGTTGTTTTTCCAGTGACAAAATAGAGCTGGGGCTTAAGCTTTGAATTACATCATTCCTCTGCCTCTCGACTCCTAAAGCTTTGTGATACTGATATAAGGCCTAACATCAGGTCAAAACAAGAAACACCACCTGCCAAATTTCCATTGTCTATACACACTTGACACATTTAGCCTCGGGCTAAAGGAAGGATGTTGCTTAAGGGCCGGGCCTATGGACTAAAAGATTTGTTTAAACGTTGACGTTGTCCCTGAACTCACTCATACTTTGATGCATAGACATTATAAACTGAGCAATTGTGAAGTACTGCAATCCAACATAATATATTTGAAATAAATAACTGTGTGAAGCTTTTCATGTTCGATTTACTGTAAGGACTGTGCCAGAAAGGTGTTATTTTATCTATTTTTTCAGGCTGTAGTTGGACATTTTATTGCATTAGAGTTGGCGGTAAGAATTGAATATTAGCCTTTACTCTGCTGGTCTGGAATACTGCCATAAAGTCTGAATAAAACTATACATTTCTGTGTATTTACATATATCTCCTGGTTGAACAATGTGTAATGAGATAAGAAGAAGCAACACGTATAACACAAAGGGACTGTGAGGGTTTTTGGACAGATCTAAAGGCGAGGGTATGTTCAAATGAGTTTGTATGACATAACATCCATCCACGTTGGAAGGCAAAAGTCTGTATAGATGTTCCGAATGTCCACACGCAACGCGGGCTGAAAAGCCAGCCATCGTAGAGAAGGGTGGTAGACTATGAAATGTACAAACGGGTTTAACGGGGGACACATTTGGACAATCTTTCCCGGAGAGATTTCATAACGTTGCACTTGTTTGTACATACGAAAAGTGACAGAAGCAGTTGTGTGAAGAACGAAAAACAGAGCTTGAGGAAGAAGTTCACACCCTGCTTACCTTCTCACCTGCACATAGCAGGTGAATCGCAGCACCTGCTACTCTGATGTTGGAAAGATGTCGGGGGTGTATTGAGGCCTCAAGGATGACACCATAACCATTTGAAGCAATGAAAACATCAGAGAGCCTGTGCAACGCGCAGTGGATGCCACGAAATGTGAACAATCTCGACGTAAAATTTCAGTGCACCTCTGGATTGCCAGTGACACTCCCCATGTTGTGTTTCTCCTCCTCCTCTACTCTGGAGAGTGAGCAAAATATCAAAGAGCAGCAGGCAAACAAAAGCCGCTCGCTGTGTTTGAGGAAATGGCACTTACTTGGCACAAAGTGCAGCTGCACAATTTAGGAACGGTAATAAAAGAGGCGAGGGCATTCATAATTTTTTTATTTGTCAATTAAAGTGCTTCATGATCATATAATTATGTGAAATGTGAGTCTTAAAATTATGGGCTGGGCACAGCTTTTCGTAGCAGAGGCTCATTTTCAGGGTGTTGAGCTGACCAGTAAAACTGCAAGGTAGCATCAATGTCCTGGATAAGGACAAAGGCATTCAATCTGCTGCTCCTGGCTTGGTGTTATGTGGATGAGCAGTGCACCGCTGCTGGGCTATTAGTGCACCTAGCCAGTTCAACACCTCGGTGACTGCTTATACGCATCTCAACTAAAGCAAGGTGAAGTGTTTCCAATCTAGAGTAATCATACTGCCATGCACGGGCCTGCCCTTGCTTCTTCTCAAGTCAGCAGAGCGGAGTGGAGGAAGAGCGGGTATGTATGGATGAATGGGCAAACGATCTTTCCTTCAGCGGTTCACCTCCCCAGGCATAAAGTCGAAGTTTTGGCATCCATAGTCTTTGAGACCCTTACTGCTTTTTATTCATCACAATTCCCCATGGTATCAACAACAGCTGATTGATTTTGTTTGACAATGAACTTTGTCTTACACGGTGTGAGTTACGGCATCAATACAATTAGATCATTTCAGGTAAACCTCCCTCTTTGCAAGCCGGCTGTTCAAATGTCAAACTGTCTCACCATGTCAGCCTCTCCGGTGCAGCGTTAGCTCGTCAGATGTCACATGTCAGCCTCTGTTTTTCTTCATTCGCTTCATGTCGCATGTCCCTTATTGAAATTCTCCCTGGCTTCAGATTAGAGTTCTTCACGGGGGAAGAAACCCAAAAAGACCCAGCTGTGTAATACTTGCAACCTCCTATTATTTCAAAATCCATGCATACCCGAGAAATGTCGGACCCAAACTTGGCCCGGGAGACACAACACCGATTTCACAGCTGATTGCTGTTAAAAAGTTGACGTAAATTCACAAATTGTCAAAAAAAACTTTTTGACCTACCTAATGTAGACTGTGATCAGACATCTGCGCTGACCATGATGGAATTGCTCTGTGTGTGTGTGCGCGCGCGCGCGTGTGTGTGTGTGTGTGTGTGTATTCAGAGAGCAGAGGTCAGACTCAGAGCACAGATGATAGCAATTTAGCAATGCTATCGTCAGCAGCCGTGGTAATAAGCAATCGTTATTATAGTTCAAAGGGCAGTCCAAGTTAACTTTATTATGCTGGATGAAACAAAACCGCAAAGCTCATTCTAAACGAGTTCCATTCATCATCCGTCACCGTGATGGAAAGTGGACTTTTAAGCCGAAAGAACGAGTGAATTAGCCAGGCTGTTTCCATTCGCAGGGAGGAGTGACACGGCGCGAACGTTAGTGTCGTTAACTATTGAGACAGTTGTGGGGCTAGCATGCCGGCATGGCTGGTGCAATCAAAGGCGTGGAGACGTCCGTCTATTCCATCCCCGCCTCCAAAGTGTCATAAGGCAACTTGACGAGCAGCGAGCAAACCTGAAGGGAGGGTCGAGCTCGAACCTGTCATATTTCTGCATGCTCCCTCGCGAGGTTACTTTCTGCTGGCAGACATTGCTCTGTGGGCTCTTATCACATGCATGTGCCTGAGAGTCATTTCAAAATTGTATTAGGCCTATCATATGCATTGATTCATGCATCTTTCATTATATATATACAGAGGTGTAAACAGGAATGTAGTAAATGTATGTTCATAATGAGACATCTTAAATGTATATATGTGAAGACCTCTACTTCAGACACTTTCTTCTCTCAATTCTTCTTCTTGTTATTGACTTGTGTAGAAAGTTTAAAGTTGCTCTGCATATGGAATTTTCGTTGACCTAATTTGTGCAAAAACCTTGAGACGTCTTTGGTTTTCTTCCCAAATGCAGTTGGCATTCCCTAATGGAGATTAACCCATTAAGAAGGAAGCTTTCTACCCCCTCCTTCTCTTCTCTTCTCTTCTCTTCTGTTCTCTTCTCTTCTCTTCTCTTCTCTTCTCTTCTCTTCTCTTCTCTTCTCCTGTCCCAGTCCTTTTCTCCAGTTCGGGTCCCCTATCTGTCTTCATCTTCTTCCCTTTTCTCTCCCTTGTTATTTCATCTCCTCTCTGACTCTCTAGTCCCTCATTTTATCCGATATTTACCACGGGTATCTTTCTCTCTCAGGTTGGGATCAGTGTTTCCCCTTTTCTTAATTTATTCCCTGCTTATGTTTTACTTTGTCAGTTATTCAGGGCTCTGTTAAATATTTGCACAGAGAGGCTGGCCAGTAATCAGCCAGTTGGCGTATCATCACTGTGTGTCAACTGGAGCAGGCCTGGATCTGTATGTGTGTGTGTGTGTGTGTGTGTGTGTGTGTGTGTGTGTATGTATGGGAAACTGTGAGAGACTGCAGTTTAATGTGTGTGAGAGAGGACTATGTGTGTGTGTGTGTGTGTGTGTGTGTGTGTGTGTGTGAGTGTGGGTTTATTGCAGGGATTTTGGCTGAGGGTCAGGGATGAATTCAAGGTTCCAGGGGGAAAGAGAGAGAGAGATTCAGCTGTGGCAGCAGGCTGTTATCGATCAGATGTTTTTTTTATAGAGCCTTCCACATAGAAAACAAACTGTGTGAAGGAACAAAAAATTATAATTGGAGCAAACAAATAAGCTCACTATTAATAAGAACAATGTTTTCATCTGACCGCACTCAGAGAGAGGGAAAAAGAGGAAGAGAAAGCCGAGGGGGGAAATAAATGGAATAGAGATAAGAGGACAGAGAACAAGGATTAAGATGATTCAATAAACTCAGCATGTTACTGTACTTTCAGAAGCCAACATTGACCTGCAGTGTTAACGTGGTTGCACTGGGTTTTGCATTCTACCAGTTGGCAACATTACCAGTGGCTGTTTGTTTCCATGCAAACTGTACTCCAGCATATAGGGGGGAATAGAGTGTGTGTGTGAGTGCGTCCGGGCATGCTTGTGTGTG
Organism: Bovichtus diacanthus; assembly: GCA_943590825.1. NCBI lineage: Eukaryota > Metazoa > Chordata > Actinopteri > Perciformes > Bovichtidae > Bovichtus > Bovichtus diacanthus. Next base: position 7,729,832 of record CALSBV010010348.1, on the reverse strand, counting down.
TGTGTGTGTGTGTGTGTGTGGATTGTTTAAACTGCCCGGTTATTGTATTCTATCGACGCACATCGTGACGGTGTATTATTGAATGCAGTCTAGAGGATTTGCAATGCAAATACACCTTTTTTACATCTTTTATGTAGATGTAGGTGCAGGAAATATTTATCATAATGATGATGATGAATGAACCCTTTTACCAGGGCTCCACAATAGTGAAAAATAGCAGCAAGGTTATTAAAGCAGAGAGTGCGGAATAAAAGAAGACCTTTGTTTTCTGACATAATGATAAAGATAAATGTCTCTATTGTAAGTGTTTTAAAATCTGCATAAAGTCACAACAATGGATGCAAAAATCCAAGCGAGCTTCATGTTTGTGTGTGTGCCCCTTGTACCACCCCCAACAATTTCAAACACACAACTCCAACAGAGTGGGAGCAACGTGCAGAACAACTGCGTGGAGCGTCAACAATGACTACAGCAGTGCACCTTTGTAAGGTATGGATTAAATATCTAAACAGCGTAATGATTATGGATGAATGCTGTTTGTGTCTGGCTACAGATTAGGTAATTGTATGTTTGTGAGAGAAAGGATTAAGTGAATTCAAGGGAAATACACGGCCGGCTGAGATGGAAAACTTTGGGTATCACAGATTTTTGGGAATACGCAATGACATTGCAGACCCTGCTTTGGTTTCTTCTCATGTAGACACAGCATCTGTGTCATGCTGCTACTCTGTTCTGACAGAAAGCCCCTAAAGATAAGAAAGGAAAAAGGGTTTCGGGTAACACAGCGGTCTTGGTCATAATAGCCTATTACTCAACATATGCCTGGTTCAAGACGGGCCAAAGACACTCTTCTTGTACAATCCGACAGCAGCTGATTACAGTGGCACTACTAATTATTCTGTAATATTTTTTTATCTACTGGTTATGTAACATTGCCACTTGGGTAGGCTATATTTGCAAAACAGTAGCTGATGAAAACAGGCACTGATTAATATTTTACTTTGTCAACACTTACAAAATGAATTCAAAACTTCCGATTTGAATAGCAACACTGTGCTGCTGCTGTGTCGCATCGCTCTTGCAAGCTAAACACATTGCTGAAAAAAAAAGAGTGTGGGCGCAAAGGCTGTATAACAAGGGCCGTATGCCTGAATATCCCACAGTACTTGCAAAGTACACTCTGTATTTTCACAGATTTACGGAGAATTATCCTTGTCAAGGTCTTGTCTTTCTCTATGTCCCTCACTTCTCACTGTGCTAACCCCTCTCTCCCACACTCCTCGTTTCACATCTCGCTCTCTTTTTCCCCTTTGAGTCTAATCAGAGTTATTCATACAAAGCGGTTGAGAAAGACCTTGAATCAGAACACTGAAAGCTGAGGGCCGAAGTAACCAAGCATTGAGTTACTACAGTTTACTGCATAGTGTGTGTTTGTGTGTGTGTCTGTGTGCGTGTGTGTGCAGTTTTTCCCGTCATTGTGATATATCTTGAGATAACTCTAATTACGTTTCAGCTTTAATTGAAGTAGCTCCTTTTTACAAGCATATTTTGAAAAAATCCCAACCGGTCCGTAACTATTCCTTTGTTCCTTGCCTATTTATACTGTATGGATCTGAATACTTCCTCCACTGCTGTTCAATGGACGATCTGTCTTCCTTAGACGCTGTTGCTATGCATTTCAAGATTCCTATTTTAGCATGGCCCAATACAATTTACAGTCTTAACGGTGGCAGATATACCATTCGAAATTTGTTGTGATATCCGAAAACAATGGCTTCTGATTTCAAGCCAACAACCACTGGTTGTGTAATGGACTGCATTATATAGCGCTTTTCCAATCTTTGTGATCACTCAAAGCGCTTTACAACACATCAGCATTCACCCATTCACACTCCTTCATACAGAGTCAGAGGCCACCATGCAAGGTGCCACATGCTCATCAGAGATAACCATTCACACACACTCACACACCGCTGGCCATCAGGCCATTTGGGGTTCAGTATCTTGCTCAAGGACACTTTGACATGCTGACTGTAGAGGCCGAGGATTGAACCACTGACCCTCCGACTAGTGGATGACTGCACCTTCTGAGCCACAGCTGCCGATTGTGTCAGCTGAAATATTATCATGACGGCTACATACATAATATTATGTTTTAAAAAACAACTGAGGCTAAAGCTACATGTCTCCCGCAAAAAGGCAGACGTCTAAATTAGAAGCAACATCGCGCTTGTCTTGCTCTAGTATTTTAGTCCAGTATTATCAATAAAAATGTCATTTAAATGTTATTCATTCTCCTTCTTCTAAGAAACACAGAGGTTGGATGCGTTTGTTTCTTCAAACAATATGTTTTTCTTTGTCTCTTTTTCTCTTTTGTTTTTTGGTTTGGTTGAGGCTGAAAACAAAGGACACGACCCTCCCAACTCTTTATATACACAGAACAGCTCTTACTTAAGCCCTATTCACACGGTTATGGATATGGTACTTGTTTTCATCTTAATGTTCCATACTGTAGCCAAGTGTAGAGAGTAAATCTGTCAATTCATGTTCAGATTTAGCATCTGTTTTGGTGATCATTATCTTTATTACATTTTTCTACAACCGTACTTTTATCCTCCGTCTTCTTATAGAAATTTATTTTTCTCCATTTTCATCTCTCTCTCTTTCTCTCTCTCTCTTTTTGTCTGTCTGTCTCCCCCCCTCTCTCTCTCTTTGCTGTGACAGATTATTCCCCACAGTATACACCAAGATTAACGCACACGTCAATACAACGCATACATCCCACGCTAACAACACTACTCACTATCTCCATCAGATTATTCTCCACGGTGTACACCAAAATTAACAAACACCTTAATACATACCTCCCACACTTACAACACACACATGGTTGCAAACAAACAGGCACACACTGATAAAGAAACGAGAGAAAAAGACACATTTGCTTCAAAGACAGAGGCGCTACAAAAGATTCAACATTGCAGGGATGGATACACACATCACCTCTGCCGTCATCATGGTGATGATGCCTGATGGAGGTATAATCTCCGTCATTACTGCCTGTATTCTGGTCCTGAGGGTCGGCATGGAAGAAATCTGCAGCAGGTGTTGGATTTACAGATGATCCAGGCAGTGAAAAGAAAGCTGCTGCTGTAAGGCCTGTGAGGCAGGAGGGCATTACCTCGTGGGATTAAAGCTGTTGTGTCATATCGATGTTGGGTCTACAGGCCCCGAAGAAACGTGGATGCAGAAATGAGGTGTGATGGCCCGATATTATCTCAACAAGTAATAAAATAAAAAATGGTGCTCTCTGTAAACGGGGGAATAGTGGAGCAGGTGTGTAGTATATGTGTTGCCCATACAAAATGCGCTGTGCAAAAGTGTCCTCGTGCGCTACGTTACGTGTCTCCTGTCACACTTCGTCCTACTAAACTGACTTGCTTCCTGTTTCTTATTGTCTAGGGAACCATGGGAACATGGTGACCATGAAATGATGGATGTCACTTTCTCTATGTGTATCTATTTGTGTGTGCGTGTGTGTGTGGGAGAGGGGGGGGGAGAGGCGAGACTAAGGGGAAAGCCTGTAATGTATTTGTGAGCGTTAGATAAAGAATTATTAATTATAAGAACGAATTATAATGAGGGGTTATATTGCGATACATGACAGGGGTCCTGCTCCGTCGTGTTCAACGTCTATTTCATTTATATGCCATTTAATGAAGCAAATAGGTTTTGCAACACAAGTGCTTCACAAAGACAGACATATGTATTCCCATACAAGCATAAAGACATATATGTGCACAGGTGTTTGGGGAAATAAAACAAAAAATATAAGCCGGGGAATCAGATTTAACAACTGAAAAACAGGTTTTTCTCTTTCTCGTTCACACATCCTCTCACCCGTGCCCTCTCTGTATCTCACTGGTTGTTGGCAGGTAACCATGACAATTCCTATAATCAGACCTGAAAACACAAATTTAGAATAGCACATTGACGACATCATCATCATCATCATCATCATCATCACCCTCGCAGCCAAAGCCTCACTACCCCCTGAGCGGCAGCCGAGTTGCCCACGAGGCAGCAAGGCTCCTGGACATGTAATTCAATTTATAATTTTAATCACTCAGGAGGTTAATCAAATCTAACCACTCTCGAAACATTTTGGCACTTTAAAACACCAGCCACAACGTCTCAGTAATTGGAGATTTGTCAAGTGGAGAATATCGATTTAAAAAAGAATGATATCAGCATCGGATCTTTCTGTTTCGGTTGACAGACTTCTCTCTCCTTACATCTTTTTTTTCAAGAGTAAGAGGAAAAGGAAGTATACAGTGTATCATTTTTATAGGCAGATTTATCTTACTGGGAAGCCCTTCATCAGTGAGCGGCAGGTAACTGTCAGTTCTCAATATGGCAATTCATTTTTGTCCAAACTGCAAAAATCTGTCCTGTGACAGAGATTCTGCATGGCCTATTTCCACTACTTACTACTACTACTTTGCTTTCATTTAAACTGATGGCTGAATGTGCATAGCCTGTTCTGTGCATTGCATTATAATGGCTCCACGCGTTAATGTATGGATGGCGATTTAATGACAATGCAATTTTCGTTTTTTTGTAAAAGAAAAGAAAAGATTGCTTATGCAAATTAAACTCAAGTGCGCGCACGCACACACACACATGCACACACACACACACACACACACACACCGAGAGAGTTCTACCAGAGATCAAAGTCGCCATCCATGTTGCTCCTCGAGATTTTCTTTGAGAGTTGCAATGCATTACACTAGCCTGATTTGACCAAGGTGCTGTTGTGTGATGATGGCTGTCATTGTCACTTCTCTGATTCATCACCATCAGGCTTTCATCTGTTTCCATCTCGCTTTATGTTTTGAGTACATTTTTCATCATCCCTGTCCTTTCTTTCTGTCCCTCAAAACTGCGGTATTTTTTTACTTGGGGTTTTACTTGTATAATAACTGACGGTAGCCTACAAGCTGCTAACTTCAGCTCTGGAAGACAAAACAAGTAAAAGAGTACAGAGTCCATGTGGCGCATCTTTGGTATTATCCAGGCCTGAGGTGCAAAAAAATCACCATATATTTAAAGAGAGTATGGAAAGGGATAGTATCAATCACTGGCAACCGAATCAGCTCAGACATACTCACAGTTTGATAATGGAGTGAAGATTTCTTAGTATTGTTGCCCTGCAGTTGTAGAGTGACAAGTGCAAATACACAGCCAGATTTGAATGATACGGCAGCACAAATACAAAGTTTTAAGCTGCACCCTTAATTATCATCATGTGTTGTTGAATAAACTGACAATTCCCATAATCATCCTGTTTACTATCCACAAACAATCATTGCTGTTTACTGCCCCACTGCAAATAAATGTATCCAACCCGGTATGATTCTTTCTATGAAAAGCCATGGTTTTGCCCTTATTATTAATTGTTGCCACAGACCCGTGTTGCAGTTAAAATACAATGCTTCATGCGCTGATGACCTGATGGAAAGCAGGACATGATTCCTGCAGTTGTTGCAGTCCGGTAACCCGCTGTTTTAAGATATGCTCCACCAAGAGAGGATTGGTGGGATTTGGCAGCCCTGAGGATGTTCAGTGATGTAAAAAGGAAAGAGAACGTTAAATTACCTTGGTATTTTTCAAGGAACTGTGTGTGTGTGTGTGTGTGTGTGTGTGTGTGTCCAATAATTCCCTGGTTTCAACTCTCCTGATAATCAGCACTGCATAAATTGGGAAGAATGCAGAGTCCTAACCAACTGGTGCAATTTAAACAAGAGCGCCGGAGTTTTTTGCGTGACATTTAGCCGTCTATGGATCTACTGGTCATTAGATCACAGTAAATTTTGCGTGCCTAATTGTGCTTTGACAATGCTCATCACCTGTGTGAGGACCTGGCTGGCAGGTGGGAGCAAACAGAGCAAAGGGCAATCAATCTTCACACCAAACTGCCAGAGTGCTGCTGGATTTCCAGTGACAGATTTCCACTACACCTCTCTTCCCACTGTGCAGGTGCAGCGAGGAGGTACACCTCACTGTTCCTCAGGATAATGTCAATTCACCAGCGAAGCGATTCACCATGTGCATGTGCATGGAGCTTGTACAAAAAAATTGGTTCTCTGTGTCAGTGTGAACACTGTCACTATATTGCTTTTTAGATCAGCTACTACGGTATACTATTCTACACTATCAACAGCATTGGCTCGTTATGGACGAGTACAAATGCACTTCTCTTGTCTTCGTGAAATTAATGTACATTCAATTTGGAATATAATATGGTTGTAGGTATAGCTACAATAAAATAAAAAATCCTCTGGGAGAACAGCACTTTCATCAAGAGAAAAATAGCAACATAAAGAGGACTTATACGACCATTCCAATAATAAGCAAATGCAAGTAAGGAGCACTAAAAACACAAGCAAGTGCAACACATATTTCATACACCTTGTAATCTCTAGATACATCCTTATATATTGATGACCACAAGCAAGTAAAACCTTTGATGTTGCATGTTTATATTTGTACACGTATCACTACTCCGAGTAGAGAGCGATAAGAGATACTGACTTTAACTTTGATGCATTTTTGAGTTGATTGTTTCGCCTACATGTTGCAAAGATGAAAGGGTTGGGAAATCGACAGCAATTAAAAGACAACGCAATCCTTCGACTGAACAAAACAATCATACAATTTGTTGAATATTTTCATACAACACAGCAATTTCAGCAGAACTCGAAATCATCCCCGTGAGTCCGAGTTATTTGTCATGACACATGTCAGTGCGAGCTGTAATCTCTGTATTTTCCAACAAACAATATGGGTCTTGGATATAAAACATGCCAACGAAGAAAAAAATGAATAAAACATTCACAAGGAGACAAGTTTAAAAGGAATTATAAAAAAAAATGCATTTTGAATTAGCATATGTCTCAAGCTTGAACAGAATAAGAAAGGCTGCAAGGAAAGTTTCCGTTGTGTGCGTCAAAATCAGTCTGGCTGTGAAACAGAGAGCAAGAGAGAGAGATGAGTGTGTCATGGTTATGTGATCAAGCTACAGTGCAAGGGCCGTTCAAACAGAACAAAAAAAAAAACGGGAGGGGCAGCGCGGTGGGGGAGTTTTGCTTCAGGTACCACTGAGATGATGAAATATGATCTAAGAAGGCCGGTTTGAGAAATAGATCCATGAGTTTGAAGATCAGATGTCAAAACATTGCTGTTTCCAATATTAAGAGCAGCGATTTTACCACTCGCATCATGATAATTCAAGGTGAAGAGTAATGCGTCTCAAAATACGCCCAACCTATCACAAGACAAGATTTTGAAAAGGAAATAGGGAAATGTCCTGGTTGTGGCAAATAACATATGGTTAAAATAGGGTTATCAGAAAACCTTTATTTTCCCACAGCGGGGAAATTTACACGGTTACGGTTAGGCAACTAAAATACAGACAGTGTATGTGAGGTATTTGATTCCAACAAAATATAAATTGGCTTGTCACTAGCTCTACTGCTGCTGTAGCTCTAAAGTGTGGATTCATCCAACATAAATAAATCCTAGGGATGCCAGGCTGAAATATGCCTTTGTGTGATTGGATAACACTGTGGGAACACTGCTACGCCTCACACCAGTGTCACCATTATGAGTAGGTCTGGTTATCAACAAATATTAATGATAATTAACTGGCACTACAATGAAGTAGGTGCATTAGCTCAAAAAGATGATAAAATGGCTATCAGAAGGAATTAATAATGATCAAAAATGTAGTAATATAATTGTTAATTACATCAATTAGTATGACTTAATTTACACTAAGTCACCTCAATGGGGGCACCACCTCTAACAGAGTAAAACCATAGCCAGTTAATGTAGTCTCATAAAATAGACTAGGCGATGAATTAGGAAATCTGATTAATAATTAAATGAATACCAACAAACAAAATGACTATATCAATAGCTTGCAAAGGTTAAATGATTTCGGAATTATTTGATAGTAGAGCCTTATAGCAATTTATCATAATTAGTCTCATTTAACCATTTTTATGTAAGGCTTGAGTTGGTGTGTTTTGAACTAGAATGTTTTGACACTGTAGTGAATGTCCACTGTGAGGCCGAGCAGTAAATGTCCATGATAACTTGACTTCTTTGTTATTTGTTCTCTGTCTGTGAAACTGTTGTTTTTCATCAGTGAGAGAGTGTTACTTGACCTTGCAGAGTGTTACTTGACCTTGCATACTATATACTTGCATCTTCATGTCTGAGAGAACGCCACATATTTTGATATTTTGACTGTGAAGAAGGTTTGAGTTAGCCTCCCTTCAACCTGTTGAGATAGTGCCATGGGAAGAATATTCACAGAACTAAGTGTGCCAAGCACACCCACATTCCTTGTGTGTGTATAAGTAATAGGTTTTCTTTTTAATTGTTCCTGGTCAGACTCGGCAGCCCTTGTTGTTGTGAACTCTGTCCATTTCAGCTAAAATAGTTTGAGTCTGTTTGAAATCTCTCTTTCGACAATTGATTAATAAACCATCAAAGACCACTTGGCTCTAACTTCATTATTTACTCATCTCTCACAAGGAGATTCACGTTGAATTTCCACCCCATAGAGATTTGCATCACTCACTCTCATACAACATTAAACAAACCAGCATGTATATTCCAAAAAGCAGTGTTAATAAATGTGAAAACACACAATATCTAATACTAAACAATCAAAAGGGAATAATGTACACGAATGTGAGAGTGTGCGTACGTGGAAGAGAGAGATTGTGAGATCGTAACGTCTATGATAATGGGGCCGGATTAAGAAGATGGTTAGTATGCGTGCGACTCTGTCTGTGTGTACAATACTAACACAACCTAACCTAAGGTTAACCATTAGCTCAATACAACCAATTACAGTTTAGTGAATAAAAAACTAATCAACAGATGTGCAAACATTTACAACAGTATAGCAGTTAAATGCTTAATTAACCGTGTAAAATGTATGTAATATACCCAGTGGAGGTTCACTTTATGAATGGAAAGGCCACTTAGCTCTTAGCTCTTAGCTTAGCTGCCAAATCCTTTGAGTTGAAGAAAATCAGCGTGCTGTTTTCTTTTGTGGCGGTGTGTTGTCAGTGGAGTCATTGTGTCTTTGTGCTGTCTACAGCTTGTTAAACTGTATGCAGGACAGAGGAAACCGGTCGCTCCATTTGTTACCTTGCAGAATGCATTTAGCTCTTTGCTAGCTGCTTGTTGCTGCTATTGTGAAGGCTAGCCGGCTGTGGAGAGCCGCTGCATGCAATACACTTGTTTACTTTGGACACTAAACCATTAAAGGAGAAAGTCCAGTGATCAGAGAGCCATCCGATGCTGCGGTGGCATGCTTCCTGCTGAGCCGATGCCACGGGGGAACTGCATCGGCCCTGGGAAGGTCCGTCAAGGGAAGAGCAGAGGAAAGAGAGAGAACACATGGCTGTGTTTTGGTTTTATCAGCTGAGTTTTCACACCTACATGAGAAAAGTGGCGTCAGGTTGCAGGAAGTGAGGCATAGTATTAGGTGTAATAGCTCAATCTCCACACTGAGGATCCCAACAGCACGGTGCGTTGAAAGATTACGTTGAAGAAAACGTTGGCTCAGGTTTAACCTTTTTGCTGGAAGCTTCTTTTTCCCCCATAATGTGTCAAGTGTCAACATGACAGGACAGTGCTGATGTCAGTCTGAACAGGGCCTCACTTCAGCACACAGACAGTGGCAGGGGTAATAGATGGGGATACAGTTTATGAGCGAAATAAGAAGACAGTCAGAGATAATACAAATGAGAAAGAAAAGATTGAGAGAGCATTAGTGAGAGGGAGATATAGAAGAGAGGAGAAACAGATACTAAAGAGAATGAGGTGTCTGAGCACTTGATGCCCACTAGCATCTAGTTTCCTTTGCTCACATATTCTCTGCCCAAGGAAACAATTTTAATATCAAGACGGAGTAGACCAAATGCTCTTAAACCTTCATCACTTTCCCTTCATATAAGAGGCAATATATTAAAGTCAAAGCTAGCATTTTCTATCATTTTTGTATTTAAATGTAATATCCGTCAATGGGGAGTAGTCTCAAAGCAATTTTTGCAGAGAAGCAAAAGATCGGAAAGCTGAGGCTACCACATCTGATATGTATTATATTTATGATTCTTTATCTCAAAACAAATAGAGTCAATAATATTCAAGGAGAGAGTAACATAAAAACCTTAAATAATCATCTTAAATAAATGGTACATTGAATAGTTGATTACTCTTGACAAAACAATGAAATGTAAAATAACTTTTTAATAATGATTAGTAATGCTATAATTGATGTTATTTTATTATTAGTTTGTGTAATATAATTAGTTTAGAAATGATATATTGTATCATATCTGATACATTGCTAAAGAGACGGTAATAATTTCATCCTGATTACATTGGTAAACTTTTTATTAAAAGTTTATTGTTGCACACATTATAACAATTGTATACCCTATTAAGTATTTGTAAATGACTACCAAATTATTTGTTAACCTTTAAGAAATAATTTGTAAAACATCCACCGACATGACGTAGCTAGATGGACCGGAAAGCAATTATTAACCATTGACAACGTATTAATTATCTAAATAATGTTTATAGTTGCTTTACAAATTATTTATTAACCATTTAACAAGTTATTATAATCATCAGTTGCAACTTTATAATAGCCATCCAAATAATTGTTATAGATGTGTTATAAACCAATTACTTACCATTAACAAAGTGTTACAAATATGTGCTCCATCTAATGTTTTACAAACTATTTCTTAAAGGTTTACAAATCATTTGGTAATCATTAAAACATACTTAGTAGATATGTTATGTGTACAACAATAAACTGTTAAAATAACTTAAATAATAGCATTATTAATAATTAGTAGACATTATTAATGATCATTTCATTGTTTGTTAGCACTAAAATAACTAAAGATTAAGTAACTATCAATTTACTGGTGGATTTATTGACGGATATATAAAGTGTTGTTGAGTCACTGGCCATCTGAAACTGTCCCATACAGGACATGTGACGTGCAAAAGTAAAATTTAAAGTTATTGCTGAATTGAAATAGCGCTCTGTTGGTAATTGGTATTTAGACGTGTTTTCTTGTCTCCTTCTCATGCAAAAACTTCAGCCTTAGGAATAAAGTGAGCAATGGAGACACATGTGCTCAGCTTTATCTTCTTTTTTTTTCTTGTGCTGCTGTCATGGTCTTAATAAGATTTTACTTAAAGGCGAACATATTTTTTATTTTTTATCAATAAATATCAGTTGTTGTGTCAAAAGTGGCGTGCATTTCTGTTTACACATAAAATCTGGCCCAAGATGTATCCTGCCATATACCGTATGTGCTCGAGCTACATAGGGATTGTCATAGAAAATAGAAATGTACAGCCTGAGTGCCAATAAATGATGTAAATGTGCTGACTTTCTCACTGTGCCCCGATTGTTGTGACATGGATAGGGCCCCGATCACTGGGCTTGTTTCCAAAGCTGACATCTGTGCAATGTAACTACAGGTAACATTTAAGCTTTTGTTCTTGGCAACAGGTGTTGTGTCAGCTTGTGAAAAGGGGGACTTCTCAGCCCTCGGTTTGGTCTCTTCCTGGCATAGTTTGTAACCGTAATGAACAGAAACACCAAATATGGTGTCAGTGTGACACGATGCATAATCAAGGAGAGATTACATTAGAGGTCATTTAGCAGACGTTCTTATCCACAGCGACTTCCAGTGAACTAACTACAGGGACAATCCCCTGGAGCAACTCGGGGTTAAGTGCCTTGCTCAGGGGCTCAATGGTGCAGCCTGGTATTGAACTCACAAACTTGTTGACCACTAGACCACCACCACCCCAGAGATGACAGTATTTTGCGATCAAAATTACTTTGGTACACTAAGTACATGTGTCAATTAGGCTGCAGTGCACGACACATCTGCATGAAGACAAAAATGTATCCAAGTTGATATGTGAAGCAGAAGTTTTTGTTGTCACTAAAACATTAACATTTGTTAATATAGGAGCAAGTTGTGTTCGAAAGATCCGAAATTATTTCCTCGTCAGTCTACAATAAAGAATTTGCCGATGCTTTGGCCCGACGGGCAAACTCACATAAGTTTATTAAAAAGAGGAGCGTCTGTATTTCTGATGGTACTATAAAATCATATGTTCAGGATTTATAAATACCATGGTATATCGTAATACCTTGATACCGCCCAAGCTTACATGCTAGCATTGTCTTTGTGAGCATTGTTCATATTAACATTTTGCAAGGTGCCAAAGTACAACCTCACAGAGCCAGTAGCGCGGCTACTCTTAGTCTTGCTAATAGTGACAGCGAATCAAAAGATTACTTGTAATGTGAAAGGGGCTAATAGTGACAAACCTACCCAATTATCATACTATGCAGCCTAACAGGATTTTTCTTCTCCTTTTTTGCATCTATTGGCTCATTGTTTTGCCTTTAGGCTATGGCACACTCACTGGCAGACAGACCCAGAGAATAACTAGCTAATAAAGAAAACAGGCTAAGATGGTTTACATCTAGCCTGGTATATATGTTTCTAAGAGGTTTGTGGAGCTACAAGGAGAGTGAATATTGGATTTATATTTGTCAGGTTGCCACAATAGAAAAAAGAGATCTCCAAATGAATGTCAACGATGGTCCATCGAAAAATGTATTGCTAACATACCCATAACAACTTAGTGTGGCTCGGGAGATAGAGCTTTGGATGAAAGTGCTATATAAATGCAGCCATTAACCATTCAATGATGTGTCTGGTTTGTCAGCTTGTTTTGAAGTTGTTCTGCCCCCAAGCGGCCAAAAATCAATGAATGCAGATTTAAACAACAATAATAACTGAGGAGATAGTGAAAGAAAAGGTCACACTAAATTGATGGCACACTTTCCGCTTTCAGAGGACACGGAGAAAATCTAGATGGCCAAAGACCTGTGGGATTTCTAATAGATACAAATAAAGATGTCCATTAACAATATGTATGGCATTTACATAGCTAATACACTGATGGTATTCTGCTAACTCAATCTGCTGGTTTACATATTGCATTACAACAAATTGTTGTTCAATTAAATCCTTTGTTCAGTGCAGGTTGTCCTTTGAGACATCCTTGTATTGAAGGCTTTTAAAACGTAATTAACAACACTAAGCTTCCATAGAAAATAACGTGAGGAGAGACAGAAGAAGAAAGGTGACATGGGATCTAGATCTTATCTCACGTGACATGATATCAATTTGTCCAACATGCCTCCAGCTGAGAAATATGGAGATGAAGGTGAACAGGGAAGCGAAAGCTTGGAGATCTGATGAAATGAGCAAGAGAGAAGGAGGAGGATGCGTTGAGTTGTTTGGTAGAGACCGAATGTACAGGGGAGTGAGGACTGTTTGGATGTAATAATAGCTATCCAGATGATGTGGCGCTGAGAGAGAGGCAAGGTGTAGAATTATGTTTGACAACCACAGGTGCAGGGCAAGCCCAAAGGAGCAGTGGCAGCAGAATAGTTGAGTGAAACATAGAGCGTGAGAAACAACAATGGAGGCTGGAACAGTTGGACACAAAGTAGGAACGAGAGCAAAAGAGAGAGAGAGAGAGAGGAGAAAAGGAAGAGACAGTTTGCAGTGAAACAGAACTCCACCTCCTCTCCTCTTACTCCATTCATTTAAACTCTCTTTGCGACCACTTTCAGCTTTACCCTCCCCTCAATTCAACCTCGCCGGATTCCCGATGTTCTTTCCAACTCGCTATTCAATTCCTCCCCCGGTCTTCTCTCTTCCTCCCTCATCTTTGCCTTGCTCCTTTGCTTGATAGACGAGGTAATTACCAGGAAGTGTATACGGATCCCACCTGAGAGGCTCAGTGCATGTGAATGTGTAGAGTGTGTGATCCAATGCAATTATAAGGGATTAAGATGTTTATCTCACTGCTGTTGTAAATCTTGAGCACGCACAGTTACCCACACACACTTACACACACACACATTCCCACAGTGGTACACAAATGCTCAGACATAGATGCATAGTAGTGCTGGCTCTCTAATTTGTGATTTCAAGATTGCTTGGATGTGGGAGAAGGACTGCATTTACTTTGCTTTCATTATGATCTTTGCTATAGTTCAACAAGTTCAGGTGAAAAACAAAAGATAAGCTATTGATAACAAGTGTGGCATTCTACATCATAGATCTTGAATATATATTTCCTTCATATCGAAACACTTTTATGTGTCTTTTAAGGTTTTCCCAAAGGAAAGTAACAATCACGTAAAGGTGCATTAAAGGGATTAGGTGCATTTTTTAGACTGACCCATACTGGGGCCATAAAATAATAATATATCCACCTTTGTTGCTTTCATTTTTATTTCTATATGTCTTCCAAGAAATTCCAAAAACAAGCTATAAGAATAATAATAATATACCTTAGGCAATAGTTTGTCATGACTTATAAAGTCGTGACAACCTTCTAACACTTGCAGTTAATACAAATGAACTATAATACCATATATTAATACTGTGTGTATTGACACAAAAATACATTTCATTCATTCTTCATCCCATTGGAGTCATCGGAGTGACTTAAACGTACACTAGATGAGCCATGAATCTGAAACAATACTAAAAGAGGTTAAACGTCCAAATCTGTCGTTCAAGTACTATTTTCCCACTGTGTGTTGGTCTACACAGTGAAAAGATTCATTTAACATTTTAAATGATTTTGCTTATACTTCAATCCAAGCATAACCTAATTGACTATGCAACCTATATGGAGCCACTATGCTTTATTTATCTTTTTATTTTCTTATATGTCTACATGTAGATGTCACTGGTTCTCTTTCTTTCATTCTCGCTTCCGTTTTATTTTTGAGATTTATGAATTGAATCACATTTCATTCTACAAAAATTAATTCTGAGCAAAGACTAAGGCTTGTAAATCTCTGTTGTTTCCTTCATAACTAAATTACCGTCTACAGTCTGGTCACGGTAACACAGCTTGAAGCAAATTTATTTATTATTATCATATTATTATTTTTTATGTCCTTGCACCAATAATAATTTCTTATGGTTTGTTTGCCTACTTAAATAAATAAATACATTAAAAACAAAGAGGTATTAACAAACAAAGTTTCTCTGTGCGCGTGTGTTGGTCATTGCTTTTTTGTATGTGTGTGTTTGTAAGATGGTGAGGCTGGAAAAGCAAAGAGGAAGATTTTATGGTATTTAATTCTGTAGAGGAACTTCATAAGCTGAAAAATTGGGATACTCATGCAAGTATCAGGACATAAAAAAGGGTAAATGATTAAGAGTGAAAGAGTGAGAGAAAATACCATAACAAGAGAGGAAGAGGAAAAGCTAGAAAATGCTTGGTGTGGTAAACAGGGAGGGTTCTACTCTAAAAGCAGACACCCTTAACTCTTAACTGCTGTTTATACAAAGAAAATCTTATGGAAGAAAGAAAAAGTCCTGATAAAAAACTCAATGCCATGTGTCCTTGTGGTATGAAAGGGTGGCAGCAGTTTTTCACATAACTTGCCCACATTTCTTTTATCCAAAGTAAGTACAAAGCAAATAGCAAGACATTACACAAAGCAAGAAAGTACATCAAAAGAACATACAGTCGAACAAACAAATCCATATGAGTTTTAAAAAGGATCGAGAAATAATATATATATAATTTTTATTTTCATTTGCTCAACAATTACAAGACATAGTGGTATCTTTAAAGAAAAAGCAGAAACAATAATTTGGGGAATTTAATATGAAATTAAAATGTTGCCCCACTGTGCAGGTGCAAATTTAAAGCCAACTGTTACAGGAAACACATTAGCCTGTTACTTCTTTTGCAGTTACAGGAGTGTGGCACTTAACTTTGGCCCAGTGACAAACAGCGTAACAGTGTTATTCATACGTGTTGACGATGGTCTAAAAATCAGACAATTTAGTTAGCAAAACTGGCTCATGTAAGTAGTGTTTTACTGTCCTGTTCACCGCCAAGCATGAGTGCATCGGTAGCTACCTTATGGGGTGTCTATAGCAACAGTAATGTTAAGTGTTTGGAGGTTGTACTGTGATGGATGAACTCCTTTCCTCGCATAATGAAAACACGAACGCGCCGCTGTAATCACATCTATGAATGCAATTGAAAATCCATAACATTTTGCTCTCACAGCCAGAACAATCAATGTCTAGCGCACACCTTTGGTCTCTGCGGTATAAAAACAGGTATGTTGCTGTAGGTAGCAGGACAATAGGCCCGGGCCAATAAAACAAGAAGCAATATTCGGCGGCGAAGTAGGTTAAAATTGGACGGAAAATAAACTAGGAAAATAACAGGAGAGGACAGAGATAAAAGAGGGGATAAAGCAAAGAGAAAGTACTGAGAAGGTGATAACGCTGAGAATAGTGGCGAGCCATCAACATAACATCATAAAAGAGAAAGTCACGGGAGGGAGTTAGTTGAAAAGTCAAGTAGATGATAGAGCAATACACTTACAAACGCAACAAGGAGAGAGGCATTAACGAAAAAAGATTACACTCTTAAAATGAAAGAGAAAGGATGTCACAATAAATGAAAAGAACGCACAGGGAGTATTGCATTAGGGCAGGATTTTTTTCGTTTGTTATTACAGTGACAGTGACACGAATGGTGCGAATTCACTGTATGATGCACAGGGAGTCTCCAAACAACATGGTGAGACCAAAAGTATGATACAATCCTCAAAGGAGCACAGGAGCTTCTCAAAGAGACTGCACTTGCTAAAGCAATTGGTTACCCCAAGTGGGCCACTGGGGGTTTGTACAAGAGATGGGAATTAGTCAGACGGTGATCTAAACTCTTATTCGCCAACGTAGCACGTCATCGTCTGCCAAGTTGTACACGATCATCAAATGTTGTCAGGATATCACGGGCATGATATTGTTGGGGATGATCGGTGAGTGCAAACAAAAACTCGAAATTTACACACATGTAGGTTGGGCTAATTCAACAATGAGAGACTGAAGAGGATGTCGATAGGAATAACTGCTCTGCGGCGATGTCCTCGTCACAAGCTCTAGGCGAAAAGAACAATAACTCCGTATGCAGATTAGACAAAACTCTGAAGTCATATCTGTGTCCTTATTTGGACACGTTGTCTTGCGGTGCTCATATTTGTGTAGGTGCGTTTGTGAGTCTGTTTTTGTTTTTTGTGCGAAAATGTACATTTTGTGCGTTCACAATGAAACAGTTCCTTGGGCTGTTGAGCTACTTTTAAAGAAACACTATTCAGGAGATTATACAAAGTCTTCGACGTCTCAACAAGAACCAACACAAACACATACACAATGACAAAGATATACCGGTAGTTAAACAGATAAGCGCACACACACACACAAAAACTCCCAAAATAAAAATGCTCTTCCATTGAAAGTTAATACACCATAGCTTATTGTCCTGTTGGACGACTGGCCTGCTTCCAAAGACACTGTGTCACTCATTTTGTTTGCACACTCATGAAACCTCATATCCCCAGTGTTGCCTTTTATATCTTTATTTACAGAGTTGCTTTTTCTCTGGCATATCCCATATTTAAAGGGATAAAAGATGCATTGTAACAGAAAATACATTTCTCACTGCTGACGTTTTTACTTGTCAAAGCAGGAAAAGCACAGGTGGAACTAATAGCATGGATGAAGGCTCAGTTCCATTTATAAGGCCTACAATTGAGGAAACATGCCTAATAGCAGCAGGGCCCTAGAACTGGAACACTTGAATAGCCAGCGTTTTCCTGCTATGAAATACATCTGAAAACCAACAAGCTACCTGCTCAGCATGCAAACAGCTGACAGACACAGTTAACGACTAGCTGGTGAACATAGAGGAGCAATTAGCAGCAAAATACAGTATTTACCTCAAGAGCTGGTGAATACCAAACCAAAGCTAGTTTATATTGGACTTAACAAAAACATGACTGGAAAAAGAATAATAATTTTGCTCTGTAACTGCTGGACGTGTAAATAGGCAACTGGTTGCTACTAAGTTTCCAACATCATTTTAAATGGTGGTAACAATGTCAATGTTGTGCACACAGCGTTAAGTCATTAACTGCAGGTTTTACATTGATCGGCAAACAGCATTGTAAAAGCAGAGATTTGTTGTGCTGTGAAATCATAGTAACACATACTAACTGCTGGGATACTATCTTTACCGTTAGGACCTTTTCATTAAAGCCATTTTGACGTGCCACAGTAAAACTAAAAAAAATGAAAAACATGATAAACAGAAAAGCAAAGTAAACAATAACATGAATGATGGATAAATTCCATCTGGTATTGTGCATGCTGGCTCACTGTCATGATTTACTGGGACGCCTGAATAGAACAGAGCCAGTGTTAACGTTATTAGCAACACCCGTGCATTTCATGCTACTGTATGACAAGTCAGACTGTGGTGTGAAAAAGACCCATTGAGGCAGTTTTCAACTACTGAGTGTATATGAGTGAATATTTCTTTCTTGTAGTGTAGGTTATAAATTATATTTTCTCGCACTTAGAAAACAATGTTTCCACACTGATCCTGTGTGTGTGTGTGTGTGTGTGTGTGTGTGTGTGTTTGTGTATGTGTGTGTGGTTAGTTTCAGTGGTCATGTCAGTGTTATTTTCTTTCATGTTTTTTTCATGACAGGGATTGCCTATCAGCCTCCAGAGAGGGACCTCCGTGTTCTGTAAATGGAACCTGGCCCAGTGCAGGCCTGGCATTGGCAGGCACAGACAGAGAGAGAGAGAGAGAGAGAGAGAGAGAGAGAGAGAGAGGCGCGTGGGGGTGCAAGGAAGGACAAAAAACAAAGAAAAGCGTATCTGACATTAAGAGAGGGACAGGAAATGGTATTTCTGTTGTGTCTTGTCTGAGTTAGGTACTTTTACTTTTACATGCTACTTTCAGGGCCTTGGCACGCTGGCATTGAGAGAAAGACAGAGAGCAGATGGAGAAGGAAATGGAGCAGCCGGGACAAACTGAGGAAATAAGAAACAATGAAAATGAAAGGGAGATGGAAATGGAGAGAGAATGGTTGGCATTGAGAAGTGGCACGCAATCAGTGGAGCTGCAGGGAACAGTTTTTTCCACCAGTCCTTTGCTGTCTGTTGTAAACAAACAAGCAGAAAGCTTATTAAGGACCATTAGTAACCACGGCCTTTAAGTTGTTTTTGCTTCTTACAGTGAGCAGACTTGGGGGCACAAAGGTTGGTTTGAATGTGTTTGACACAATGACAAACTCATTCTTCTGGTGCGCACCAAGAACGACCAAGCAAGAATACAAAGAACGTGAAGAGTAGATCAGATCAAGCCTCCCATTTAGCCTAGTTCAGCTTATATTCCACGTGTTTACCGTCCTTAAACACACAGTATATTTCAAATGAAATGTATAAAAAAAAAAACACAGTATCATTCACCACTAGGACAGACTTAAGTACAAAAAGATAATGCATCTGGTGGTCATCCAGAACTCATAGAATAGAACTCTGGCTTCCATGAGGTAGGACTTTTAAATAGATGTGTGTGTGGTGTGTGTGACCAAAGTAGTTTTTTTAACTGTATGCTCAGCTAAACAACAACTGTGTTCTTCTTGAAACGCTGCCTTCAGGCTGTCTAGGAACAGCATCAAAATCCTGTTCCAGGTGTTGCCTCGTCAATAGCCTTGTGGATGGAGCCACCAAACTGAGAATTTCTCCTAATTAGGCCAGAAGGTATAGGGGACAGGCTTTGCTGGCCTTGGGGAATTCTGGTCCACAGTCGAATGCCACGCCAGGATTCTCCCTTGGGCATAACAACAGAAGAAATGCAATGTCAACCCTTGGGGCTACTGCAGGGTGTCTGTGATGCCTGAGGTGCATTTCTGGGTGTTTACATTTCCACCGCAGCAACTGTGCAGGACACGCTCGTCCTCTGCAGGTCGTCTTTGTAAAAAAAAAATAAAACAGGGCATGTATCCACCAGATGCCTTCTTTCTGTTCCAAACATGACCCTACTGTCAACCTGTGGGAAGTATTCTGAAAACGCTGTCAAAATACAAACACACACTCACCCTCAGGAGAAATGGTATATTGTGGATTGGTCGTACAGTTACTAAAATACAACAATAAATATGTATTTGCATTTTTAATTAGCAGGCAAAGCTGAAGCACGTTACACCAGACACCATGCCATGGCGAGGAGCATCGTTTATCTTTGGCATGCCTTCTGGCAATCATCTTTCTGAGGGCGGTGAAGATCCAGCCTTTGTTTGCCCCTAAGGGCCCCTCCGGAGCGTGCTGCATCCTCCACAACTTCTGTTGCAGCAGAAGGTGATACCTTAGAGGAGGAGGAGGAGGAGGAAGGCTCAGGCCATGATGACAGTTCAGATGAAGATGATGGGGGTTAGAGGGAGCTGTCAGGAAATGCTTTCTGAGCAACAGCACACGCGTCCACTTCAGCAGAAATGCCTGCATGTCTGAGTCCGCGTGCATCTACGGGGCAAACCCTTCCAGATGTCCATTATCACTCTTCCATTCGATCGTGGTTACTGTACACTCAATGTCCATGTTCAGTGCTACCCACAAACCAAGACTTAGGTCTCTTATGTACACAGTATCATCACTAGGAGACTGGACTGATAACGTAAAACTATCCCGTGATAACAAAATCCTGCGTAGAGCTTATCGGAGGTTAGGGCTGGCCCTGTTACACATACATTAATTTCCTCTTTAAACCCAGCGTACAGAACACAAACAACTGGGATAACAAAGGTATTGGAAATATTAATTACATAATTAGCAGCAGGGGGCACACTCTGGCTTCAGTTAAGCCTCAGTTACATCCTTGGATTGCTGTCATACAAGGCCTCATCTGTTCAGTGGAATAATCAGTCTCCCTTGAAGAAGGAAAGCCTCCACTTCTTTGAAGAAGGAAGGGGAGGAAATCAACTTTACACTGTGCAGTCCAGAACATCACATTCAATTTTAACAGTCTTTTGCTGTGGTGATTTGAAGGGAGACTGACAAATAAAGTCGGCTCGCTTCAGCCAGTTCGTTCACATGCCATTTTGAGTTATGTCAAATGCACGTCTATTTTTTTCTCTTTTGTTCTTTCATGGTTGATCAGACCTTCACGATACAATGAAAAGCAGCCTTTTTTTTTTTTGTTGATGCATTTCTTATTGTGTTTGAAACACAACATGAATGGTGAAAAAAAAAAGTATTTGATGATAAAGTTGCAAAACTAGGAAGGGAACCCCTTTTCCACATCACATTTTTTTTTTTTTTTGTAATCCTCCTTACTCAAACTACAAGTTCCAAATGTTCTCGTGTGGTAGTTTGTTTACTTTGTGACAATATCTCTTATAATATGACTAGTTATCAGCGTTTTTGTTTCACAAGCCAGGTGGAATATCATTCTCTACTCAGTCGAGCACACTGTAGAGTCTACTGTATCCACTAATGAGATGTCACTGTCCTAATCACACAGTATACTGAACCTTATCAAGTGTGTATGCGTGTGCACATGTCTGTGATATTACTCGTGTGTGCTCCAGCCAGCGAAGGTAGTCATTGAAACAGAATGTTTGGCCAGTCTTCAAAAGCGAGAGGATTTGGCCGAAGAATAGAGACCTCCGTAAATTTCGCCGTGTGCCCTGTCCCTCTCTTTGTTTGTCTGTCCTTTCCTCCACCACCACCCCTCTTCTGACTGATGGAGAAAAAAAAATAAAATCCTTCCTTCTTTTGTTTAGTAATCTCTTCCACTCAATAACATCTGTTTTCTGAACTGTGGTCTGCCATCGATGATTCCGCTTTGTGCATGCGATGCGTTATACTGTACATATTACTTCCATCTTCATTCTGAATGTGAACTTTTTTGTATGACATTAATTCTACTTTCATAAGGTCTAAAGTTATAAATTGTGTTCTCTCACGCCGCAGCACCAAGGTTCACACTTGCACTTCTCTCTTTAATAACACCGCAGTATGCATAGGTGCCAGAGTTCCAAGGAACGCTGGTGTTCAATTAGCGTGGCTGCTTCATTAGGAGACACCTCTGCTCTCTATCATTTTCTCCTTTCATCTCTCTTCCTTCCCACAACTCAGACACTTGCTGACTTACTTCCTCCAGTCACTGTCAATCCAAATCTATTCTCATTATACAGAGCTTAGCTGTAAAAGGTTTTCCCTGAGTCTTGACACTGATGTAGTATCAAGTTAATAGTTTCATCTGAACTCACTTGCTCCGGGGTGTGATTTTTACCACTTCCTAAAATGACGCCTACTCTGACTGTGGACTGTAGGCTTTCGGAGAACAGGACTAAACTGCGCTGTAGAGATGTTACATGCTCCAAAAGTTTCAAACCTCAACAGATAAATGACATTGAAGTGCAAAAGCCATGAGGTGCGGTTTGCAAAGTTGTAATGCGTTATTGATTGTGGCCTCTAGTGTGACATTGATGGTCGTATAATGGTGACATAGTGAGCTAGCTTGCTGGTTGCTAGCATATGTCGCTAACTTCCAGCACTATAATTAGTGTCACTTGTGAAGGAATTTCACAAGTGACACTTCACTTTATGACCCACTTCCATATTGAAGATGATCCCTATGATTTCATGACACATTTCACTGTGACAGCTTTGTTTTCATGCAACTCTTTTATCACCTTATTATTACAACCTAAAATAGATAATTCTGATATGTTAAAGTTGCATTAAGTACTTTGTAACCACTAGTGGGCAGACACAGCATCGCAATTTTCTTCCTACAGTTAGCCGACATGGAGCAACATCATTATCCTGAATGTAGTTTACTCATGTTTCTGGACATGAATATAATATAATGAATGTGAAATAAATGTGAAATAAATAGTGAATATATGTCCAAGATTTGAATGCTTAATATTTTAATATTCAGCTCTATTACAGTATCTGGGTTGTATGGCTCACCAGCTATTTGCTGCACTTGTCCGTCTACCATTTGGTGCTGAGCAGGTAATGTTGTCAGAGCTTTATTTGTTGAAAAAAAGTGTCTTGCTGCTGCTGAAAACAGGGAGCATGAAAGTAAGACCCAATACAATAAACATGTGGACTGTAAAATTAAGCTTAAAAGAATGAAATATAAAATAAAAGACTTCAGTGACCCTTCTATATGGGTTCATTTATAAAATAATGCAACCGCCATTGACACCTATGAGAAAATGTAATGAAATCATAGGGATCATCTTCAATATGGAAATGGGTCATAAAGGTAGTATTATGTGACTATTAGGAACAAAAGTCACTGCCCTGCTTATGACAGAAATACTGCTTAGGTCTAAGACCAGCTGTGAATGCACATTGTATTTCCATTTTGAAGGGCACTTTGGACTCTACACCATTTAAACAGCGCTTAATATAACCTAATATGTGCTTAGCCAACACAGCTGATAACATCTGAAGTAATAATACGAAGAGAAAATCATATGGATGGAAAATGAATGCACCGTATGAATTACAAATCACAGGATCTTATTTCTTATTTCAGAAAATAATGTGCAGGAGTGAAAAGGCATCACACTCCCCTGTGTGTGATAAACTACAAACCTCAATCATCCTTAATTATACTCTTCAGAAAATTAACACAATCATGGTGTATATGAATTATTCTATAAACATGACCTACTCCTAATTTACATGAAATAGCACAGCCATTTCGCTGCACACAAATCATCCCTTATGTTGTCGGCTGAAGACTGTTCTCCACTAATTGTGACTCAGTATCACCTTAAAAACTGATATTCCTGTAAACATAATGCACAAAGGATCTAGCTCCAGGGTGAAAAAACCCCACAAAGAAACGCAAAATTACTATTAAGCAATGTGATGTGACCAAAAAAAAAGCAAAAAAACGCCCTTGCCATGCATTTGTTTGTTATTGTCAGAAATACATGGCTTTATGATAATAAAAGTATACTGTCATCTCTTTAAAAATAAAACAACAGGGTCTAATTATGTCAGTTAATACCATTTCTATTTACAAGACAACTGATTTCATGACAAGCTGTGTTATTCTTAGCGCTTGTATTCTATAGTTTATGTCATATTTCACTAAGGAACCAACATTTGAACTGGTTTAATGTAAATGTAATAATTCACCTGACCTGCACGTGACCTGAACAGCTTGAGATTCGTCGACAAGTCAAGTTCTCATGCTTTGAATCTCCGTAGTAAAATAATTCTGTAGATTAAGAAGGAATCCTAATTTCATGATAGGGGAATCAAACTAATTACTTTCGCTCTCTTCATATCGCTACGAGTTTTTCTGTCTGTGCAACCAGAGGTGAAAATTCTTCTTATTGCAGCCTTCTCCCTCTCACTGAGCTAGCGTGCCACAGACTGTGAATAAAGACATTAAGCTATCTGATTGTTGTCAATAAGCTTTCCTGTTTCTCTGTCTCCTCTTTTTTCTTTTCTCTCCATTTGTCCTTCATCTTCCCTGCTGCATGTATGGACCACACTCTACCAGTGGTGCTTTGATGTTCATTTGATGTTCATGTCCCGATGTAAATGTTTCGTTCTGCTGTTCCTTCGTCACAACATGATATTTTCAGTGTCCTCTTTAAAGTTGATTTGCAAGCATGTCATAAATGTCATAAAGCTTGGTGATGAAACTGTAATGTCACGGAGAGCATACGCCATAACAATCTACTATAGCAGCATCTGGAGCGCACACTGAGACCTCTCATCTCCTTAAGTGTAAGCTTTTCAGTAATTCAGGAGAATCTTTGACATTTGTTTCAGATTTAACAGATTTTAAATTGATGTCATGGTCACCCAGCTCATTACACATATGGTATGTTCACATTATAGTGATGTCTCCAAAGTGTCATTGCCTCTTCCGTCTCCCTATTACGTGAGGAGTGCCTGTAAGCCTGAAAAAAAACAGCTGCTTATGGAAAATGTTGACTTCAGTCACTATGAGACATCCGGCAGGAGATTATATTATAGGTTATAACTTGGTTACTGTAAAACTTGTTTAAATGCAGCTGGTCAGTAGTCTGGATCCATGTTTTTGTTTGTTTTACTCAATACCGTCTTTCATTAAAATCTTAATGCAGGGTTTATTTTTTTGAGTCTCCATCCTAAGCTGTCATAACCCTGATGGCATCACTGTGACATTACCAGGGGGATTTTTAAAAACTTTGGAAGCTCCCTGCAGAGCCATGAGACTGAGGCATTACACAACTGTTTTAAAATCCTCCTGGTGATGTGTAAACTGAACGTCATGTATAAAATTGGTGGAGTGTCCCTTAAAGACATTGAAACATGTAAAAACAAAAAACATTCGGAAAGCAGCGGGAAAAATTTTTGTTTTGCCAGCAGAGATTTATTTTAATCATATTTATCTTAATCCCTTACCCCAGTTCAGGAAACCAATATTATTGTTCGGATGACTTGAAAAGAAATGAGGTTGGTGCAAAAACAAATCCGGCAATAACCCGATTATTCATAAATGCACGTCAATGTGCCGATAAATTCGCTAAATTCAGTGCACAATATTCTGTCTGCCGTTTGTTCCACCTGTGTTTAAATGGGTGCTGCTATATTCTTTGGTCCGCTACCCACAGGTGCAGTAAGACTGCTATTATCCATCTATGTCGACCCATCCTGTCTTCCACATGCCAATGTGAGCCTGACAGGACAAAGCAGGTAGAAACAAAGAATGAACGCAGCCTTGAGGTTTCTCATTTGTTTGCACAACACACCTTCATATTACAATGCACTCAAAAGTCGTTGCAAAACACAACAAAGCATCTGTCATTGTGGAACCTCATCGGTGTGCATGTTGTGCAACCTGTGTCTGACTCACAAGGTTTTGAAAAGCTGTTTTCTGTGGAACTTGTGGTCCTTGGTAATAGACATGATCTCGAGACAGAGATGTAGTTTGTCATATTCATAGAAAGTCAGCTTAGTTTCAGTTTTCTTTTTTTTTTTTTCTTTTTTTTTTTTAAACCAAAACAACACCTAACAAATCCTGTGACAGTCCATCTAGATCGTGATTTAAGGCTGTGTTTTCCTATTATATTACACTGTTCTCAACTGTCTAAACTAACTCGTAAACACTGTGCTATTTGCAGAGGACGAACAGCAGTGGCCCAGAGTGTTTACACATATTATGTGTGTGTGCAAGTGTGAATCTGAAGATAACAACTGTAGGCTAAATGACAAGTGGCGATGACAGTCACCTCCTACAAGCTCTTTTTCCTTTACATCGTTAAACTTAATGTGTAGCTTCACAACACATCTGTTTTTAGATACATGGCGACTGAACCAAAGAGCTTGTTACTTTAACTTAAACAGAATAGAATATAGTTTACCATGGTCACAGAAAATAGTGGTTTTAAACAGATAATACCAACCGGATACTCACTTCTGGTCAACGGTTTAAACCACCATAAATTAGCACATGAGGTAAATAAAAGCAGGTAACTATGGCAACACTAGACCATGGTATAAGTCTAAAATGTCCTGGTATCCAAGCGTCCTTCTGAAATCTATATTGCACAGAGACTCGGTTGTTTCTGGTTCTGTGAGTGCATGTGTTGAGCCTGAGGTCAATGAACCTACGGACCGGGACTATCACGGATAGTCAAGCAAGCCTCGCCGCCTGAGGCTACTCTCACACGGCTTACATGAGGTCGGCTATCGCCATCGACTTCCCCGGAAATGTCAATAGCCAAACATGAAACTCATGGAGGGAAGGCAACTTTACACGCTGACAGCCGAAATAATTATGTCCAGCCATTGGCATTTCATTGTTTTTATACTAAAAGTCAAGTAACAGTTCCTACGTAATTATATACTTTTAAAGGACTTGTATGCGAGAGTAATCAGGCTGACAGCGGGGTTTCGTAGTTTGTGAGGCCACCCACCAACAACAATAGTGGATTGGTCACAAAGTATATATATAGCAATAAGCACTCAGCTGCTTGATGGGGTGACACATCCAGCCACTGACCCTTCATCCTCGCTGGAGGGCAAAAGAGAATTTCAGCATTCGGATGACACTCCACAAAATGCTATAAGAGTGAGACGGCCAAACTGTGAGCTCTGACATTGTTCTGCTCCCGCTTTGGGGTCACACTACCACTGTGACTCTGCCCTGTCTTTTTCAAATTGAGGTGCATTCTACGTTATATTGAGCACGTATTATAATATATCATTTTTAACCTTAGAAAAGTATTTGCATTGTCCAAGTTTTTAAGCAACCCAATAGTGTGAACTCCTTGGTTCAATCATCTGGGACTTCTACAAATATCCCTTGACTCTCAACGCTGTATTATTAGTTTTCTTTTTCCATGACTACACATGACAATTTTGTGAGAAAATCTGCCATGTTTAGGTGTGGTCAGCACCAAGAGAAATTTACTACTTTGTTCAGATTATAAGGGGACTCCCCAGCTACCCAACAGTGCTGACATATAATGCATTATGCAGGGTCGAGTATGTGTGTGTGTGTGTGTGTGTGTGTGTGCGTGTGTGTGTTCTTGTTATGGAGGCCACCGGTTTTTTTTTTTGGTCACTTCTTAGGACTATATAGACAGACAGGCACACATATGCAATCCATATCGTTATATAGACAAAAACAAAATAGGGGGAAGAAGTGTCCCCCGTGTTGACTTTGAAGTCCTTATTATTTCTCATTTTACGTTCGCAGCATTGGCCCTGAAATTCTGTATGAAATTTAAATGGATCAAAAAGAGTATTCACTTATGCAAGTACATAGCAGACTCTCCAGGAGAGAAACTGAAAAGCTTTCAAAAATAATAATAGAACAACGAACAAATGTATGAACAAAAATGTTTTACCTAACAGGAACATTGGCAACTTTAACCTACAGCAATGTGGAGGTAATTAATTTGGTTTGAATACTTTTAAAATGTCTTTGTGGAACTGATGGCGAGGCCAACTTCTCCTGTACTGATTGCTGACAGAAAGCTTTTACTGCAGGAGCCCCTGCAGAGTTTCCTTTAACTTGCAGCCTTAGCCTGCCCCCATGCACACAATGAAGCGTGTGTACATACAATAAGGGTGGGAAAAGACTTTTTGCAGTTTTTGATCTTCAACATGGTCATTTCCATTGAGGACAAATCATGTTCATATTTATAAATCTCGACAGAGCAGTCCATAAAAAGACAATGCCTTTTTCTTTGTTAAAGTGTGTTTCTCTTACACTTTGGCAAAGTGAGTGAGAGCTTATGGGTTTTTAAACGCAACCTCATCTACTTTGTAGTTTGAAGTTGCTGCTTTTCCTGCAGACTCATCTAATTTGTATTTGACATCATGAGATAAATATGAGGCTAAAAGCCCTGAGACAGAGAGAAAGAGAGATAAATAGAGAGAGGGGGAGAGAGGGAGAGAGAGGTTTTGTGTGAGTGCAGCGTTTGCGAGAGATACTTACCTAAGCTCACCCCATCTTTCAGATCCCCATAGTGCCATCTCTCTACCTCCTCTCTCCTATGCTCCTGCTATACCGTTTCTGCTTCATCATTTCTGTCAGTGTGTCATTCTGCCTTGTCTTTACTTCTTGTTTCTCTTTGCCTTAGCCCTTTCCTCAAGACCACAGAGGAAGCACTTTCTTATGGAAATCATCCAGCTTTAAATGTCACCTGCTAGAAACCTGCAACCAGACCAGCCTGCGCACACAGTAAGGACACACAAAGTACGCTTCTGTACACACGTTCACACATACAGTACAGTCTGGGGAAATTTGACCACATGCACAGAAATCTTGTATTTTCAAGTCTCAGTTGCTACTTTGATAGCACGATAACATGCTGCGAATACAAAAACAAAACACAGATATGACTTTAAAGACTCTAGGTCTAGACTCCAAATCTGTTGGAGGCTTTTCTTGAGAAATTGTTCTTGATTACTTGGACTTTGGATTATAAACCAAATTAATTCATTAGAAAAGGTTCCTCGATTGTACCTTTCCAATTCTGGTCACTTCTCAGTAAAAAAAAAAAAAAAAAAAAAAAAAAAAAAAAAATGCATTTAACTACAACACGTGAATAATTAGTGACTAAAACATGCACTATTTTTTAGTAAAGCGGAATAATATGTTAAGTCTTAGCCTCATGGTCAATGGATTGGTGAATAATGTTGTACACAAAGAGTGACCTTGATGTGTACGGCTAAACAAGCTTGGTCAATATCATTATCAATCATCCGTTCTTTTTATGGATGCTCCAATTAGAAGAAAACACTATCTTCAAGCTGACAACTCCATCAAAGCAGCATTTCAGACACTTTCCAAATCTGAACCCACCATCAGACAGCACTGTCCTATTAAAGTGAGTTTGTACGCACATAGGTTCCCTGCCTGCCTATCTACTGAGGAGTTTTCAAACTTTGTCTGCTTGTCAGAGAAATGTCTTCTGTGCTTTGTTTGTACTTTTACCACTGTTGGCTGTTCTGACATATGAATAAAGCTGCATCACTGATACTTGATGCAAATACAGTCACATCACATACAGACGCACCAACCACAAGTTAAACAATCTGAGTTTATGTGGGAGTATGTGTCTGTTCAAAAGGCTGTCTATGATAGAGACTATCACACATAATGAGGAACCTAAAGCTACTACGTAAATAAGTCCCTATTTTTGTCCCTAACAGAGATATTGTGAGATGCAGCTCTGATACAGATTTGCAGAGATGCACAGAGAGTGGAAGTGAGCAAGAAAGGTGAGGAAACGAGGAAAGTAAAGGTAGAAAAGGTGGGCAGAATGGCAAGTAAAGGGGAAAGGAAAGCAGAGAATAATGTGTAAATGATTGAAACAACCTGTGATTAAGTGATTAACTACATATCCAGTTTACTAACAACAATCTTTCAAGGTTTTGGCTTCAATGATTTTCACCTAATGACTGATTACCACCTGAACACAACCTGGTTAATATAACTATATTTCTTGACTTCGCAAGTTGACGAGGACCTCAAATGCATCATTAAGAAAACGACCTGTGTACGTGGAACTGTGGTATACTGAGGGACACACTCTGCATTTCTTGATTGCACATGGAGAAGCCTTGGGAATGAGACTTGTTATATTTGGTGTTGAAATGTGAAGGCAGTCCATGAATTGGGGCACAACTTATAAATATGCATCACCGTTTTGTTCTTTGACTCACAGCATTGCCTTCAGTCTGAACCTTCTGCTCACCAATTAAGTCCAACATTGTGTTTATCTTAAGTGTTTTATTTTTCACACTGTGATGCTTTCTTGATTAAACTGATAGGGCTGCTCAGCTAGTTTCATTTTAGAAAAAAACTTTTTTTTCACCTCAAGACAGCTGCTGCTGCTGCTGTTGGTACTGATACACAAGATTCATGCTTATAATGGTTTTCTGGTAAATACCTGTCAATAAGACAACCTGTATATAGCAGCAGCCAGATAATTACAGTATAGGGACAACTTGAAGGCTCAAACAACAATGTATTAGCTCAAGGCCGCAGTACCCTACAGCATGGTATTTGTATACTTTTCCTTGAAACTGACGGGACCCCATGCGGGTATTGTGTGCCGTACACAAAGCTGCCAGAGCCTTTTTCTCTATATCCTTTATTTCCCCAGGTGTTCACTCTAAGAGTCATTAGTAATAAGAAGGATTTTGAGGCAAAAACACATGGGCAAAGCCGCCTGCATTGAGAGAGACATTGATTAACGGAGCAAAAAGCATAAACAACAACATTGAAGGTGACCTATTTGGAACAAATAAATATATTTTTTTAAAACAGAAAGAAATGGCATTTCTAAACTGAGATGTCCCTCGTTTTAGAAATGCCATTCATGCTTTGACCAAATAAAGAATTTTTTTCTTTTATCACATTGTGAGTGATTGCTGATGATCCAGTATACTTTGGTATATTCATAATGTGCAGATTACATACACTTTATCAATAAAATGTGGTGTTAATTCTTGCAGTAAAACTCTTTATAATTATGCCATTATTGCAGACAGACTTTCAAACCCTCATTGTTTCATGGCCTTTCATCATGCAGATATAAAATCATCTTTTTTGCAGACATTGCATGCATTGCTTAGTACTTATAAAGATTGACACTAATTCAGCTTAATGTCAAAGTCCTGTATCAGAATGTCATTTTTGTGATATTAAAATGGATTAAAGTCATATCACACTTAAACTACTTGTCTTTCTTGTCAGTATTTAACTTATGTTGCTTGAAAAGTGGCTGTACAAAGTTTGCACCATCGCAATGCTCACAATGTTCTAACAAACCAAAACACAATAGACCAGCTTGTAGCTTGTAACTCTTGTATTGTGCTTAATGATGGCGATTTGGCACGGGCTAGAGAAACTGTTGGTAGAATTGATTAAGAATGTTGATTTCATCTTCTTTACCAACCATACCTACTGTGATACTCAGCATTTTTAAAGTTTGGAGGTTGGTGTATATATATATATATTTTTTTTTAGCCTTTCCAAAACCAAAAACACAAGAGCAAAATTGTTAGAAATGTATTTAGCAGCGTACTTATCTGCTCTAACGTATAGATGCAATCGTTAGCATGGCCGGCTAACGAGCTTTCTACCTACAGTAACCATATAGCTTTATAGTGGATGCCGAATTGTCTCAGAATGTAGAACGTAAACCTCAGGAACATGCATAATTTTCTAGAAAGTCAGATGAAAGAAATGCTGCATGACAGATTGCATTAGGTAACAGAAGCGAGCCCGGACGCGACATCATGGCTTCAGGTCTCTGTGATATCAGCTCTTACTCAGCTACTACTAGCCATATTTTTTGAAATACATTTTTCTAGGTGTAGAAGTTGT
Organism: Bovichtus diacanthus; assembly: GCA_943590825.1. Classification (NCBI taxonomy): domain Eukaryota; kingdom Metazoa; phylum Chordata; class Actinopteri; order Perciformes; family Bovichtidae; genus Bovichtus; species Bovichtus diacanthus. The sequence continues at coordinate 7,697,915 of CALSBV010010348.1, read as the reverse complement.
CACAAAACCCAACTTTCCCAAATGACACACATCACTCATGATGATGGCCCGACAGAATACATTACCAGGGACCGCAACCCAACACATTTTTTCCCTGTACATTTCCCGAGGTTTGCTGTTACTCTCCAGTGCACACACGTACAGTCATTATCATGTCTTTTAAATGTTTATCTAATTATGATTACACATGAACAAAGAGTTTGTAGCTAACTTGGCTGCCGTGTTGTGTGTGTACAGTATCATTAGGAGCAGTTTGTGTGAGCACATTGCCCACATCACTGTCCATGTCAGTCATAGCAACAAGTAGAATAATCGCCTAGAGCAATGTTAAATAACACGCATGAAGGCATGTACTATATGGGGCTGTGTGTGTGTGCATGTGTGTGTGCACTGTTCTTTGTGTGAGCATTTCTATTTGTATTTGCATATATGAGAACACTGATGTGCAATTCAGATGACTAATTTGCCAGCTGGCTTCTCTCATCCCTGAGTCAATTCACCAATGATGATTGACATTTAACACCAGTGTGATTGCATGATTGGTCACTTCACAGCTTGGTGATTGGCCATTGCCCAAATAAGACCATGGGTGATTGCCATTTGTGCACCAACATGCACACACATGCTGGTTACGACGTTCATTTGCTAGAACCATGACACATAAAATACTAACTTTTAACCACTGATAGATGTATTCAAAATGTATCAAGAGAGTGCAAAAAACATTGTTGTAACATCAGAATCAGCCTAAAATCAGTAGTGTAAAGGGCTGATCAATATCAGGATCTTAAGCAAAGTAGTTAATACTTGCAACATGATACTTGCAACATGATACTTGCGACATGATGATTCAAAAATGGGTTACCCTTTTTATTGTTATTGAGTTTGACTGGCTGTATTTTTTCACACCATGTGTCATTTTCAAATTTCACTCCCGGCTGACGGCATCATTGCCCATTTTGATTGACTCTTAAGGTTACCCATTTATCATTCCTTCTCCAACAAAGGCAGGAAACTCATAAAATGAGCACCATTTAGGTCGACATGACTGTGTAGTCAAAGTTGTTACATGCCAGGGCCGTTGTTGTAGTTCACAGCAGTTCAATTTTCACTTTTCATTCAGCAATGTTGTTTGCCATTAGTTTAGTAGAGGATTGTGGGAAATACATTACGAAAATAAGATGTACATGCTGTGGCATGGTTCAACATGTGGCTAGAGAACATTTATCTGGGCTCCATTGTGTCTCCAGCCTTTAGCTTATAAAAGCAAAATAGAGCAAAAATATTAAACATGGTTCCAAAATATGTTGGATTAGATTTGATTCAAACATACTTTCTTGAAACTGTCAAAATATGTATTTTAAGAGGTTTAGTGGAGGTCATTTTTTACCCTTAGGACAAGGGGAGTATACAGGATGTTAAGACCGCACAAGGGTTAATACGTATTGCCATTGATCTTCAGGATATACTGTAAATGGGGTCTGAATATCTTTGCATCCTCCAGTTTCCATAAATAGTCAGCTAGGCATGCGGATCAATATAATATGGATTCAGGCTACAGGTTACCAGCAAATGTGATAAATGTTTAGTGAGAAGTATGGCATTAATATTATATTCCATGCTACTGTCAGGCTAAGAAGGCTGCTGCATGTTCAATATACACTGCCACTAGGCCATAAAGTACCATGCATGCATAGAAAGTGTAATTCATTTAAAGTTAGCAGTGCACTCAACTTTTTTTAATTGAGACAGTTACAGAGCACTCATGAGAAAGTTTTGGTGGGATTCAATCTTAAACCAATTAGGGCACACAGCAAGCATATATGACCACTTATGCTGTTATGTGACACCTGAGCGCGTAACATTTTGTCAGCAGAGCCTTCAAACCTTAACCTAGGCCGTGTTAGTGTCAAGCTCCAAGTGTTGAGTAGTAGCACTGTGTCAACTTCTCATAGCCTCCTGTCTTGACTGTCACCTTGTGCTGTTGTAATATTGGATGGAATGCAGCTTATTAACGACGCTCAACAAAGGTTTCCCCTGTGCTCCATCGTGAATTACTCCATGCAAGCCAGCCCTCTCGGCTACTATTCACTCAAACCTCTCCCCACTTTCCTTACTTATGCTGCATTCATGTCACAGTTCTAATTTGTAAATGCTGTTCATGTCAACCTCCAAGTGGTAGTTACGAATGGGATTCTACGGAAAAATGTATCATCCCTATCTCCTAGACATACCATTTATACGGTGTACTTCTAATTAGCAAAGCAACAGAAAATTAGGAAGACTTAGCAAAACATTCTCAGACAAACATAATGTCGCTTAACTTCGTTTGATGTCAATATAATGACGAAACTTTGTTAATTGAGGACACGTTTAACAAGTCACGAAATGTTCATACAAAATGGATCTACAAAAACATTCACTGACATCATAACTGAATGAACACACACACATAGCTAAAGGTTTCTGCTAAAATGAATAATGCATTCATTACTTTTCTAACAAGCTCAAGTTAGCGATCAAGTCTTAATGAAAGACGTTTCAGAATCAGCATTTAAATGTTATCACGCATTTATTATTGTATCCAGCTGGCCAGGTTCAAAATAACTGTAGCTATGTTGTATTAAATTTGTTCAAAAACAGGACCTGAACGTTGCAAGAAAAAATGTGTCAGATTCATTCAATCAGTTCAACAAACGGTCACATACCTTTATCCTGTGTTTTTCCATCTCCAATTTCTTTTCTTCCTCACTTGAGTCCAGGCTCACTAAAGGCAGCTTTAGGGGGCTTTAGTTGGTGGGAAGTGTATTGTGTAACTATTAGACAGAGCCAGGCTAGCTGTTTTCAGTGTGTGTGCTAAGCTAAACAAAGCTAATCAGCTGCTGGCTCTAGCTACATAGTTAGTGAACAGACATGAGAGTTTGGCTGTCAGCCTTCTAATCAAACTCTCAACAAAATGCAAATGCATTTCCCAAATTGTTGAACTATTCCTGGTCAGGGAAAGACTGGGCTCTTTATTATTATTATTTATTATTGAACATGTCAAATGTGATGCAGGGCTTGGTAACTTTATTAACATTTTACCTAAACCTTGATCTTGCCTGAACCTATATCATGCGGGGCTCAGGGTGTTAAAAGTGAATTGATCCTTGCCATCATCCCATCAATTGGGCCAAAACCTACACCCTCTCTCTAACACGCATTGGAGCCAATCACCAATCAGTGCGCTCTATATAAACCCAATGAGCTGGACCTGCTGCTTCCAGCTCCTGTTGCTGATGCCCACATGTGGCCAACACCCTTCAAACCACGCTAGTGTCATGACTCCATGCCGAATCAATGTGGTGAGGTCTTCACCAATTTCATTTTTAACAAACATAACTTTCTTGATTGAACTGCTGGTTAATAACAAACATGTATTTCAGAAAAATATGTGATTACATTCCACCCCTAGTTTCTAAATCTGTCACTCTGTAACCTGCAGTTTGTTAAATTGGGTGGTCAAGGTATATTTAACCCCTCTTTAGGAATACAGCGTCATAGGGGCATTTCAATTGATTTCTTCCCTTTTTCGGCAGAGAATCTAAATCTGTCAACATTCATCCATCCCTATCCCTTCATCTCTTCCCTCGCTCTCTGTCCCTCTCCCATCTGTGCTTGGAGATCTAAATCTGTTTACGTCAACCTGTTTTATTTCCAGCCTTCCCTCTCCCTCTGTCTCCATCCCTATTTCATTCATCCAATCTGTCCCTGACTCCAAATTTGTTTACATTTTTCTGTCTGTTCGGCTTCACTTGGATGGAAACATAACTAATGTCTTTCCCTTTCTTGATGTTATACCTTTCATATCTGCTCCTAAAACAAAGAGAAAGGCCCAGCTGTGGTCATACCTGGTTTATGTCTATGGGACACATGCACCCTCCCTCACCCTCTCTTTGTCTCACACACACTCACAAACACACACACGCACGTGTACTCAACATAGCGTGTGGGGCACATGCACACACACGCATGCAGACAGAACAAGATCAGACTACTTGTGGACAAGTGGCTGAATCTTCCTGACAGCCCTGTCTCACAGGGAAATAAAAGAGAGAGTGGGAGAAAAGATGGGAGGAGAGGAACGAGAGAGAAAGAGAGGGGAGTAGACATGATGGAGTGAACGATGGCGGAAAGGAGAGAGGCCGTGAGAGTGACAAGGAGAGGCAGAGGGGAAGGGAGAAAGAGTCACAGCGACACATGAGGGAAAGAGAGTTGCGGTTGGCAGACAGCAGCTGGAGGGAATGATCAACTCAGCTGACACATCAGTTCATATCATCGCAGAGCGGCGGGACAGATGGAGGGAGGGTGGGATGGAGAGTGAAAGAAAAGGACATGTGGTTAAGAAACACATAGACGCGGAGTAAGTGTGAGAGGAACATAAGGAGACAGCAAGGGTAAGTTAGAATGAGGAAGACAGGGAAAGACTTATGGATGTCGGGAAAGGATGAAGTGTGGCATGGTGGCAGGACAGAGGAAGGGAGAGAGTTTGGTTTGAGAGGTGTGGGTTGGTATGAGGATAAGGAGGAGGTGGAAAGGAGACAGGAAGATTAAACAAGGGTGGATGGGGAAAAAGTTGAAAAGAAGAGGCGAGTCAGGACGAGATAGCAGGAGGGAGAGCGTAAAGCGAAATAGAAATAGAAACAGAGAGACAGGATATGGTGGTTGTGTATGAGACAGCATGTGGCATGAGTTGTAAAATCAATTTTATATAGTTCTGACATTCAAAAGGACCATCTCCTCGCATCTCATCTCCTGTGCCTCGCATTCCCGCCTCCTTTTTTATTGTCCTCTTCTTCTTCTTCTTCTTCTTCTTCTCTGAAATCCCTTTTTAAAAAATGTGATTATATTTCTTTAGGGTAGAGACAGTGTGGGCTCCATTGTAGCTCCGACAGCTTGACAGAGTAGCAGCGGCTAACAACAAAGGGGCGAAGGGTCAACTACTAGCACACAGTTTAGTAAATGTCATAAAGTGCAGTGCTGAAGATTTGACAAACAAACAGAAAAACAAGAGCTTTTCATTTACATTTAAATTGGTTAAAGTTGGGGTGCGTTAAAGGAACAATGTGTGATATATTTACAGTATTAAATCATAAAGTGACCAGAACATGTCATCAGAGATTAAGGGGAAATGCTTGAAATGCTACATGCAACAGCCCGTATGCTCTCCTTTGCTTAGGCTATGCTAGTGTGCAATAAAGGACAACTGAATAAGAATAAAAATAAGAATGAGAGAAATAAATATAAAGAATAAACAATCAATGATAGAAAAATATGTAATATAAGCATTCAAATGCTTAAGTATATATTGGCTGGCTGTGTATCTGGGCTATGGAATTGCTCAGTATATAAAAATGGCCACAAAAAAAATACATATACAATCAATTTAAAGTCAGAGAACAGAGTTCACCATCCTGATGGCCTGAGGGAAAAGGTAGTAATGTATGGAATAAATTCCGAACAGTGTGTCTGACTGCCGGGGTTTCTTGCCCCTTCTGACTTCTCTTCAGTCCAAGATTCAGAAATTGACTTGAGTGAGAAAGGTTTGATCATAATCGATAGCAAAGAAGTTCCACGTTGTAGTAAACTAAATGTATCCTTTCATAACTGCAGTTTTTAATAACTTTGGAAAGAAAAATCCAGAAAGAATAGATAGATAAGTATTTTACATTTGCAGCAAACTCATTGCAAATCAAATGAAAATATAGAATTTGAATGTTGGTGGCGTGTCAAAACAGCAGGTGGATGGTTTAAGGTGCCTCACTACAGCACATCCTCCAGAGTAGACTACTACACAGGGTTCTGTAAAAATAAATCCAATGGCACAAAGCAACAGTTAGTGGCAGGGCCCTGGATATTTGTCCCAGGGCCGAACCAGCACGACCACGGCCCAGCAATAGCCAATATCAACATGTATTACAATCGCCAAAAGCCAATTTTTTATTGTCACAACACTCTCTCTCTCCCTGTTTGGTAAGACATTTGGTTAATGTGTTGTTGTGGTTAATGTGTTGCAATGAAGCATTTCCCGTTGTAAGAAACATTGACATATTATTATGAGAGCAGAACTTCATCTTGGCTCTATTCAATGTGGCCACCTGCACCATGCACAGTCCGTGGCATCGCTGGGACGCTCCAGCAGCTCGGTGTCGGGTGACGATCCTTCACATGCCACAACCACAATTGGATGTAATTGTTGGATAGCTAATGCTTGGTGAGAGCTACATTACAAGAGGGAGGAAATATATCAAAAATATTGGCTTTGGTGTGGTTCAAGTTGAAGTTGTGCTCGGGCTGCAGCTTCTCTTCCAACCTCTCAATTTGTTCCATCCACCCAATCACTGCCTGAGTTTCTGGCTCCATTCATAAACTGGCTCTTTTCCTCATTCTTGTGTGTTGCTCATCTCTCGGGCACTCATCACCTTCCCAGCTCCTGCACCTTCCACCAGATGAATCAAGCCTCCCCACTGGGACAGGTTCACACTCTCTCCTGCAGAGTATCCGCTTCAGCTGTGGAGTCTGAGACTGTGCCAAAACTTCTCTCAAATACAATCATTCATGTGTGGCCTTAGATTATGAGCTTCAGTTAAATACTTTCTCAAGGGACAAGTTAAGTTCACTTTCCCACACATGAACCCTCATCTCTCAGCTAGAGAACATATTTCTTATTTAGTTTTTTCATTTAATAAAATACTGGAAAGTAGCACTCTCTCACTTACAAATCATAGACATTGAGAGATAATCTGATTATGAAATTAAGTTTGCAAAGCAAAAGTGGATCTTTTGTGATGCCTCTGCGAGACCCAACTGCATCATAATCATCAGCTCAATTGAGAAGCACGGGAAGGGAGAGGCATGAAATGCAACATAGGCCCTAAAATGACATAGACATAGCAGTCATATGGCATGTGTCACTTTAAATGGGCACTAAAACGGGATCGCCAGAATCAAAGGATGCATATTCAAAGCCACTCTCACCATGAATGTTTGTATGTACAAAAAGGACTTGTCATAGGTCCACAGTAATTTGGCTGAGTCGAGTCAATTCCCTTTTTGCTTCTTAGATTAAAGCCCTAGACATTTGAATTTTTTTGATCTTGTTGGTGTTGTTGCTGTCAGTGTCATGTGTCGTGTCTTTCCTAATGAGGGTTAACGTGTCATGACCACACAACCTAAGGAAACATCTGGTCAATACGATGAGGCAGGCTGAGGGCGTGTGAGTGTAATTGCATTTTGTATGAGGTCCGGCCGAGTGTGTGCGTGTGTGTGTCTGTGCATGTGTGTGTCCATCCATTTTAGTTCTGCTATGTTCCAGTTGAATTGTTACATAACTTTGTACTGCTATGGTGCTATGAGCAAAGACATGCATGCACACACACACACACACACACACACACACACACACACACACACACAC
>CALSBV010010348.1:7678612-7690449 GCA_943590825.1 Bovichtus diacanthus | reverse complement strand
ACACACACACACACACACACACACACACACACACACACACACACACATTTTCCCGCTCTCTCTCTCTCTCCGTCTTCTTTGACCTCTTTTCTCTTCTCTGTGTCTTTTCTCTCACACTCACAATTACACACGGCAACACACAGATGGTACTTGACAAGTTGATGCAGCATCTGTGCTTGTATACGTCCATGTATTTACTGATCTTTAGTCGACAGAAAAAGTAGTTACCTGGAAGTAACTGCAGGTCTATGTGTCTTCGAACAGATTTCAGACTAGTGTTTAACACGGTTGACATTCCACCTTCTGGTGTCTGATCATCTTGCTGTTCTATGTGGTTGTGGGTATCCAGTTGTATTGTGTATTTAGACCCAGCTGGGTGAGTGCATTGATCTCTTTGGTCTGTGCTGAAGCCTGAGACTGTTATCCAATAGCAAGTGCCATTAAAGAGCAAATAACTTACAAAATAGTAATACGGAGTGGAAGGAAATAGAAACAAAATGTATTCGAAACATGTTTCTAAATATACGTTTTTGTACACAGCATTTCAATTTAGTATGGTGTAAAGACAAATGTCAAGCTGATTTACTGATTGAAATGCTATTAATCAGTAAAAGGCACTTTTTACTTGTTTATTTGCAGTGCATTTTTGTACGCTGCATAAGTATGGTCTAATTGGCGAATGTGTTTCTCAATTTTCTTATGTTTTATTTATTTATGCCATTTTCTTTCCTTAATGAAGAAATTCTCAGATGCAATGAAAAAAGATATCCATCAGCAACTTTCAGTGACTTCAGTTTAATGTAACGTCCGAGCCGGAAATTAGCCTCTCTGAGTAAGCACAACATGAGCAGGCAAGTTGAAAGGGTGAGGCCATTAGTTAACGTTATGAAATTATTGCATCAGGCGAAGTTAGTTTGAGTAATAAGGAGCAAAAACCAAAATGAAGGGAAACAGCACTTCTACAAGCCAAATGTAGAAACACTATCCCCTTGCTGCAAGATTGTTGCACACAGTGGACAAGAAACTAGATCTCGAGAGACGGAAACAAGTCATATATACAGTATGTGCCCTGGCCTTGTGAGCCAATAGCCTGTGCCCAGGTATTGAAAATCAAGGAGATTTTGTTTAATCATAAAATAAGGGAATAATGTCCCTTGTGTTACACTTGGATGGTCTCTATAACCGCCAGGCATCACGGCCACCCAGAGGATAATAACACCACTCTATACCAAGTCCAGTACACTGTGACGACCTGTAACTTTCTATTAAAATCACCATATTTCAAAGGCATATTGAATTTAATCTATTAATAATTGCCAAGAAACCTTAATTACATTACTTTATTGGTCAAGGCCTGGTCTGAGCAGAGTAATAACTTGTGATTAAACATTGATGTTGAAGGCGTTTGTGCATGGCAAAGAATATTTATGGTGGAATAACAATCTGAAGAGTCGTCATTGAAATATTACATTCATTTCACAGTTGCTCATTAGGAGAAAGGAATACAGTTACTACTGCAGCACTGCTATGATATATTTTCTATTCAATTAAGAAGAGAATGGGACGAGCAGCTGCTTGAGCGCCTTCAGGGGCAGCTGACCTGTCCCAAGAGACACAACCCGACTGAAAATGGTGACTTTTGTCCTGGCGTCAACATATGTTGTTGCCTTTTCGGTGACGTTTATCCGAAACCTTCTGTACACCATGTACAGGTCCCCTTTCTCTCCCCCTGTCCTGTCTATCTATAGCGCTACTAATAAAGGCAAAAAAAAAAACTAAATAAAAACCAATGTTGACTCTGCAACATTGCAATCACAGAGTGGTGTTCTAGTGCCAGAACAACATCATGCTGTTCTGAGCGAGGGTCGCCATTGATTACACAATTACAAGAGGTCCTCGTCAGGAAATTGCAAACAAAGGTTGTCGTAAGCATTTGTAAAAAGTGGGGAAAAGTGTCCAAAGGTGGAGTCTTCAAATGAAGTATAGCTGCATACACATACACGTACATTTTAAAAAGAGACACAGCAAAAAAAAAAACTCCAAAATGATAGTAGTGACCCCACTAAAGGAAATCTACATTTCCATGCAACTCATAAACATGCAATTGTTAACTCTACAAATGTCCAAACAGAGGTAAATTAAATGATTTTAAGAAAAATTCCATCATTTCCATTAAAAAATTTGATTATGATATATCATGAAGAAAATGACTCTGATTAGCCCATTTTTAACAATCTGGACCTTGATGTGGCTTGATCATAATATGCATATACCAACATTGTGTCCCTTTAATGACATTTCACTAAATCACCAGACATTTACGATGGCATCGCACTTGCCATTAAAGTTACCGCTGGAGACCTCCAACACTGTAGTTCACAACTTATTCACACAGCTTTTTTTTGGCCACTTGAAGGCAGCATAAACAAGTTGTGAACAAAACATTGCTAAGTCTACACCTTTTAAGTTGATATGATTCAATTATTTGCATACAGCTGCTTATTTACACATCCTGCAGATACAAAGCGACATTATCATTAGGAGTCGTGTTTCTGGCCAATTGGCAAATGTAGGTCCAATATTCATTCTCTTTTAGCCCTTTTAGTAGAGTATAATTTTTACTAATTTACAGAAACACTGCAGTCCACCTTCCTCTCTCTCTCTCTCTCTCTCTCTCTCTCTCTCTCTCTCTTAAGCAGACACTCACTAAGCTCCGTAAAGCTGAGGAGAGCAGAGAGAAGAGAAGGTTGTGGGATCATGTGCTAAGAGGAGCCTCATAAAGTACATAATCCACAGTGGTCCTCATGTAACACAATGTTCTAAGTTGTAGTCAACATTGTCAGTTCTTTGTTATTCTATGTTCTGTAATGTTGACCACCCTTGGTACTTGTGGCACACTGGTATGGTAAATTACCAAGCGCAGAATAAAAGGGAACTCATATTGTTTACTCCAAATTAGAAGCATCTGAGTGGTTGCAGGAGTCGTGCATGTCTGCAGGAGGGGCTCACGGCTGAAGGACAGGGACGCGCTCTTTTGGACACATAAAACAAAAAACATAAGCCTGACTTACCACAGTTAAGTCAACACAGCCTCAAGATATGGAAAAACACAATTAGACCCTGCCAATTATTAACTCCACAGCTGCTGTGAGTAGATGTTTAGTTTCTCTGTGTCTTATGCTGGCAGTTGTAGAACATAGAGCAATATCATGCTGCAATGTTTAATCCAGCTTCACAGGCATCACAGCCAACAGCATGTCATCCCTGACCTTTCTGTCTTGGGTGCAAAAGTGCCCTTTTCAAATGTAAATCAAAGCATTTCCCCCCCCCTCCCATGATGCCTGTTTTTATCTTTCGGCAAAAGACAGACTGACCTAAATGGTACCACTTTAGCGTAAAAGACAGAGCACCTGTGAGTTTTTGTACTGTTCATGCCCTTTCCCTCAGGTTCCCCATTAACCCGGGACCTCTCTGCCCCAAGCGTCATGTCTGTCATAGGTCACAGGTCTCTCTGCCCTGGGTGGGTTAGGGTTTTTCACCCCTGTCCCTGACACCACCTAATTCTGATTCATATTTCATAATGATTAGCTTTTAGTATAATAAAATAAATTGTTGAACAGTAACTGTTTTGCTGTATCCAAACAATAAATCTAAGTATTTTCGATTGAATGTAGTCTTTGTGAAGTTCGATGAAATGCGATCAAAATATTAATGTTTCGTCTAGTTATGATGAATATGCAGTGAGAATTGTAGCTATTTATTTCATGCGAACAAGACATCAGAGTATTAATGTGCACATTTAACTAAATTAATGTTATCATTAAAAAATTGCTGATAAAGGTTTCCAATATTCTGGCCATTAAAGCTGTTCTTTCCCAAATACTATCATGTGACTGGACCACGCAGCGCTCACAAAATGGATTAGGTGAGACGTAAATCACTCAACAGCATCAATGTGCAGGTACAGTATGGTTCAGATATTTTTGTTTTTTGGTGATATATTCAGCATTTTTTTCTTCTAGATTAATTGGAACAGTTGTGCAAAATAAACAGCACTTTTTACAGATTACCATCGTGCAACTTTTGCCTTTTAATGAGAGCTCATGACTCTCGTCTGACTGTTTGGTAATTATCAAATTGTGCATTAGCAGGAGAGACACACACGGTGTGGTAAAGGAGAGGCGGTAAACGAAGGTCTGAACTATCAGTCCAGTGTCACATCAGTACTTCACACTTACGGCGCGAAGACAACTTTCCTCCATAGTACAAGTTGCAGGAAAGACTTATAAAGGTAATTTAAGATGGAGAAATGCAGTTGTAGATGGATGCTCAGGCTCTTGTGTAATGAAAACTGGGTATGTCCACTAATACAAAACATCCTCAGTGTAATAAACTGTTATCCATTTTCAAATTCATCTGCTCAGTTTTCTGTATACATGTTTTTGTTGGTCGAAAAACTATATTACAGTCAATTTTTTATTCTCATTCTCATTGTTATGCTGATGGTCTTTGGAGCCTCCGTTTGGTTCGTGTCGCTCCAGCTTTTCCATTTCAAAGAAAGTCATCTCTACGGAAGTGTGTCGCGATTCAGCGCTCAAGGTCCCCCTGCTTTAACTGGACTTAAGGACCGGTGGCCTTGAAGTCAACAAATGTTGTCTTTACATGCTTTCATTACTATGAATCGTTCTCTGGAAATATGAACAAAAGCACAAACGAACACTGTTTAACTGCTTTACTGACAGAGAATTACAATAGCCTGACATTGTGCACTCATTATGTTTGAGCCTATATACTGAAATGAGCGTTAATAATCAGCACTGGAGCAGTTTTAACAAAGAAAATGAAGTGAATCGGTGCATTTAAGCATTCCTCGGCTTGAAAAAATAAAAAGATTTGTGTAATGAGGCTTCAACCGAGTCTCTCCATCCAAAATCAATGCTTAGCTACATATTTTTAGTTAATTGCATCATTATTCCACTCTCATAATATGCTGTCAGCCGTACAAAGAATCAAAATTAGAATATAAATTAAATTCCATCGACAATGGGAATGTAATTTAATTAGTGCCTGAATGATGTTGTTTGCAATGAAAGTTAGCATCACATCACAGAGTCTTAGTCATCCTCGCTCACTGATTGGCCTGCTAATTATCCGGCTGGCCGACTAATTCATTAATTGGCTGTAACTACATTACTGAAGAAAGCAATGTTCAATCATTTACTGGACATCATACTAACCTGTTGGTTGACTGACTCGGTGACAATTGAAATGTTTGATTTGATAACTGAGAGTGCGCGATTAATCAAACTGACTTCCTGGCTTACCTGCAAAGTGGCTGACTGATGGAGTAACTATCCGACCGAATCATTTGATGCAGTAAAAGGAGTCTTACGTTTCGTTTGTTTGCTCTTCGTCTATTCTTGTGTCGCAGCGACCCATCCTCATTTATATTATCTTTTGTACAATTACCTCTCTGTTGCTAGGAGACATTTTTCTGCTGGGTTGTTGTGGTCCTCAAGGTCTCCAGTGGGCAGACAGGTCTCTCCTGCATGTGTGTGTCTGTGTGTGATTATTGTACGGTGTGCAGTGGCAGTCGTGACTGTGTTATGTCAGACGGAGGCAGAGTTCAACATGAGCTGATCGTTACTCCCAGAGCACATCTTGATATCTTTTCTGTATCTCTCTTCTTTTACCAGCCCATCCCTCTACCTCTTCCCACCATTCTCACTCTAGTATCTGTTCCTCCCTCTCTCTTGACTCTTCTCTATCCCTTGTATCCTCCAGCTTGTCAGTTTACCCACACATTTGTCTCGACCGCACCACACCCATCCCAACACCTCCAGCTCCTTATCTTACTTTCATGGTAGGACACATATTTTACATCACTTAGTGCCGAAGACATTTCCTGGTTTTCGAGCTGTTACACGTTTCTTACACATTTTCCACATCAGCCTCAAATGTTGTGATTAAACGTTAAGTACACTTAAAATCCTGTCCACCTCTAAACTGTTTACGGTAACTGCTTGTGATGTTGTACCCGGAGGCATTTAAATGTTTAAAGCGCTACACATTTCATGGACGTTGAAGAAACTGAATGTGTGCAAGCACTCACTGCCAGCCTTTAAGAAGTCTTTACAGTATGAATGAATGGTGAAACGCTCCCTGAAAGCTTGATAGGGCAGAAGCTTTGTGCTTTATACTCTGCAATTCTGCTCTTTTTTTTTGATCTCTTTGCCTGATTTACTCTCTTTCTTCCTCTCTCTCGCTCTCGGTCATTTTCTCTCTCACTCTGTTTCTTCAGTATCCTCCCCATCTGCAATTTCCACATAAAACACATATTAAGTAAACTAACTATCATATGTTTTAAATTGAATTCCCCCGGTCCCCTTGTTTGTGAAAGATGCAACAAAGACAACCCAATAACATTGCGACAAAGCCATCAAAAGGTTAAAATCCATTACATTTTCCAACCAATGATAACTGAGCATTCCTCCACTGCGAGACAACCTCACCTTCTTACAATGCAGTGAACACATTTCTGCTTTGCATTGCCCCTGTGCATTTTAGATCTTCCTTTGCTATTACATCATATCTTACTCTCAATTCCTCTCGTCATTCTGTCTCTGTTACTCACCACTTCTCTCCTTTCTCTGTCCCGCACTCTCAATCGCATTTTCAACTTTTCACCCCTCTGTTCCCTCTCTCTCTTCCTCTGGCGTACCCTTGTCATTATATTGAGTGTAGTTGTTCATTAAGATAATTACGGGCTGGAATGTATTTAGTTGATAGATCCATGCTCATTATTTGTTCCTGTAATGGAGATGTTTCATGAGTGGTGTCAGCAGATATTAATAAGGTTCAGGGTTTTCAAAAGGAATCTGACACGTTGACATTGTTCCATTGTATCATTTTGCAATGTCATGTTTGCTGCTGGCTGTTGCAGGTAGAAGGTGTAGCCTCTGTTGGCAGGTGTACCTTGATCGATGCGTCATGAGACACACATTAAAGATTCTGCTCTTTACTAGACAGAAAATATGTCAGAAAATGTTCACCGAGATTGTCTTGTTTTAGCATCTGTGACTAAGTCTGCCGCTCTTTGTAGATGAAATATCATTTAATAATGTGTCCCAAGGCAATGGGCTAAATTTCCCATTTGGATCTTGGATCAAAAAAGTTGAAGAAGCCCTTATTTTCTAATGTTGTCAGCACCATTAATTAAAGCATTCGGCTATGGAAGTTTTACAGGGTTTCGGGGGGGTTGGGGATTTCAAATGAAGAGAATATGCTCTGCAGTTGTATGCAATAATATGCTGCCTGACCCAATGTTCCTATAGCTACAACTTTGTTTCCGTCCCCTGCTCATACAGGTCAGCTGATCAAGGCTAAGACTGCGATCGAAATGAAAACATATTAAATAAGGTGCAGTATTGTAATGTTACAGAGGACATGTCTAACTCAGGAGGAGCGTTCAACCTTCAACATTAGTTGCCCTGCAGGGATTTCCTGCCACCAACTTGCAACTCAGACGGGCATATTTCTGTGACCAACTATTGATGCAGTAATTATGTGTGTTGAAAAGCAATGCAGTAAAAGAACAAAGCAATGACAGAATACAAAGACAAAACTGTCATCAGCCTGCTAGAAAACCTGAACTAATTAGAGATGGGGAAAAAAGAAAAAGAAAAATATAGTTATATTTAATAGTTATTTTGAAAAACAGACCATGATCAATTATCTCACAGATATTATTAGGACCTCAGACAGGTTTTTCCTCTGCCAGATATTTGGTCATCTGATTCTCTTTCTCTTTCTGCCTCAGTATTTCTTAATCTATTCCTCCGCTCTCTCGGTTTGATTGTCATTCTTCTTCTTCTTCTTCTTCTTCTTCTTCTTGGTCTTCTATCTCTCCTGTCTCTTTCTTTCTTTTGCTGTCTGTCCCTCCTGTAGAGACATATCCTCTCTGTTGATTGCTCTCTTCTGATTTCTTCTCCTTGGGTGGTATTTGTCAGGGATGGGGATGGGGATGGGGATGTGGGTGGGGGTTGGGTGGGTTGCATGGGTCTTTGTGAGTGTAAGTCAAAAAACAAGCAAAACTCTGTCATTCAATGATTTTGACACCTCACAAGTCTGCTGATTGTATTTGTGTTTGTGCCTGCCTGAAGATGTTCACATGCTGTTCCTACAAGTTTTTGAGTCTGAAGTTTGCTACTTGTTGATGCACTTAATCATCAAGTGTGGTTTTCTGAGCAACAGCCTGCATACGACAAGCTGCCGCACCCAGCTACCTCAACAGAATAATCATGAATACCATTAGTTATACACGTAGATGAAAACCTTATTTTGACAAGCCAAACCTGTCTCTTACAAAAGCATGTTCCCGTACAACTACACTGCATTAATAGTAACATTTCAAGGGAAGCACATTTTTACCTGGATTGGACATTTTAAACACATTAGTAACGTTGAAAACATTTTAAACAAAACATATAGGGTCCCTACTGGTATGCAGTAACTACTGAATTGTCCCCAGCAATGGGTGGGCATGGGTAGCCTACAACTTAGTGGCCGAGGAAGACACATGGTTGCCACGGTAGCAGATAGAACTAACTATTTATCATAATCAAACCAATTAATGAGCTGTTGAGCAACCAGTTGTTTTTTTTTTTTTTTTGCAACCATGTGCACATAGAAGAAGTGAATACCAACATGTTCATTTAATATGATAGCCTTATCTATCTTGTATGTGTACATCGATACTATACATTGATTATGCATTGTTTTTTGTAAGTCTGTTGCCATGGATGATTTGTCATGTCCCTGATTATTTGATTATTTTTCAGCCTCTGTTGGTTGGATGATTGTGAGGAGCAGGAAAATGATGAAAAGCTCATTAGAAATATTTTTTTAAATGTGATTCCCGTTGGCTCACCGTACACAGTACATTGAATTCTTGCTTCGCTACTCTTCCTCTTTTGAATCTTCTCTCTCATAACACTCTCCACTGTGCTCTCATATAACAGGAGTTCTAAAAGTAATCTTGAAAAAGAGAAATGACACATGTACAGTGATGAGAGGGGAGGGGAAAGGTGGCGGGCAGCACGGAGAGAGAGATGGAGGGAGTTGTGGTCTCATTATAAAGTAATCACCAAGTAGAAAGGTCAGATGGCTGTTACAACAGCTATAAAATACTGAAGAGACAGAGAAAGACAGGAAGGGAGAGGGGGACGGGGAGACAGAAAGAGACAGAGAGAGAGAGAGAAGAGTAGCAAGATTTTAATGTACTGTGTATGATGACCCAACAGGAATCACATACTAATCATACACTGACGGGAGACAGACGGACAGAGAGACAGACGGACAGAGGTGTAGGTGAGATCAACTTTCTAATATAGCCATAAAATACTGCCAGAAGGTTACTGGGAGGAGGGTTTCTGTGGCAGAGCGGAAGAAGAGTGCTGGGAATGAAATGGCCTTGATGCAGTGGCATTACATCATTGCTCCTTTGTGGCTTTCAGGTAAAGTACCCATTTCTGGCATTTAATGCTGATAATGTCCCATATCGGATGAACGCATTGAAATTCCAACACACCAACGGGGAAAATGAATTTTTCAGTGACCTGTCAGGAGCATTCAAATTAATGTCAGGCAAACCTAAGATCGTTTCTATTTCGCTCTCAGATTAGCTTGCTGCTAAACATAATTGTGCTCAATGGTGCCACTTTTGGTTTGATGCTGAATTGCAAGACTCTCCTGCATCAGTATGCATAGGCTATGCATTAGTCTGCAGCCTCTGATTTGAGGGATGTGCTGCATCTCCAAAGCACCGTGGAATTATGCGTGCTTCAATGTGGGTGCCTTAATTAAATCTTCCAGCATGGCACGAGTCTCCAGCTAAGTAAGTACACAACCCTCTGTCTTTTCTGCACAGCAGAGTAGTAAACTATTTCAGATAGATTCCAGTACAAAGGATTAGAGAACAGGAGGTGTCCTCAGTGTGAGTCCTGAGCTCCATGTTTTCACTGTGTGTAATATTTGACTTATTCATTCTTGCACACCTTTAAAAGTGATCAAGGATCACATCGGTGGTTTTGTATGCTTTTTCCCCAACAGACAGACCGTCAGGTGTCGGGACATTTCACAGTTCCTGAAGGTCGTTTTGTCCTGCCGTGAACAGCAGCGATAATATAGCAAGCAGGATCGCTCAGAATCCACGCGTAAGGTGTGACGCTCATGCATCTGGGCCAGATCTCCCTTACGCAAGCTACCCTTCTCGATCTTTCAGACGTGATTGGTTGACGTCGACGCACATTACACACATCGGTACTTCTCTACCGATAACTTTTTCAGACAAGTCACGCAGCGGAATGTACGAAGTGCAATGTCAGGAGAAGAGAGAGAATAAAAAAGAGAAAGGCCCTGCAACAGGAAGAGGCTAAATGCTGCAAAATATGCGACAAGTTCAGTCACACACACACACACACACACGCACACACAACATTTGCTTTATGTCAAAACATTTGTACAGTTTCTTTCTTTTCTGTTTTTTTAATTTTTATTTTAGGATTACGCTAAGTAATGTGGGCCTATAACTTCAATTTATTCAGTGTATAGGTGTACACACACACACACACACACATGCACACACACACACACACACCCACAATCATTTGGCCACTTTTGTGCTGTTTGCTTTACAGTTTCCCTGAATGCGTGTGTGGAGCCGGTACACGAGAAGAACAACAGACACAGGTGAACAAACATTTGCTGTGAACTAACAAAGAAAATCGGAGAAAACTTCTACTCATTACGTCGACAAATAGGGTGAGCCTACAAAATGAGTGGTTTGCATGGTCAAATTCCCGTCCTGAATTATTGTTTCAGTCCGCCCCTAGTTTCCCCGCGAATTAGTGTTAAATTGCTGTGTTCATGTGATTTAGGAACTTCTACCGGACCTGACTTCATAGACATTTTTAATTAAAAAACCCATCAAATGTATATTAGCTGTTGGATGATGTTCATGTTTCCTCGCTGTTTTCCAGATCTTATATTTTGATTGTACTGTTAAGCAGATGGATCAATCTGAAGAATGAAATACTCCAAACTACCCACACAGACCAGGAGCAGACTGGGAATCTGAATAAAATGGAGATTACAGTATATAGTGCTGGGTATCAGGATGCATTTGGGGTTTACGGTGTCAGTTGATGTGCTTGCTGCCATTATGTTAAACGAGAATTACAGTATTGGAGGCATGCACAATTAAAATATATTGAAAAAAGAAGAAAAGTAAATTCCCTGCCATCTCGACAGTCACAGAACAAGAGCTGATTGATGGAAATTAGAATCATATACAAACGGTAAAAAAGGCAATGATGTTGCAGCCTAATCAACAAAGCCTGCATCCTGGCAGGACCAAAGCCGACATCAGTGCAGAAGTAAAGCCCGCAATCATCTCATCATATTGAATTCACAGCGAGTGATTGAAAATGTGTTGTGATGTAGGCCACGAGACACTTAATGTGAGACTGACCTCATGCATAAAAACAACCCTGACATGCTATCTTGTGCAATCATGCAAAAACTGACTGTTCTTCCTTTTTGTGAGTGGTAAGCCTAAAGGGGGACAAACTATAGTATACAGACAGAGAGACAACATATTTGCATCCTGCTCTCATACACAGTCAGCTCTTTCCTTTATTATGACCTTTAACCTCCCTTTTTGTTTTTTCTTCCTTTTCTTTAATTGAAGTTTTTTTGCACAGAAAAACATGTGAAGTCGCTACTCCTACCCCTCTCCCTTGTTCCCTTACCGGCCTCTCCCTTGTTCCCTTACCGGC
>CALSBV010010348.1:7643233-7667112 GCA_943590825.1 Bovichtus diacanthus | reverse complement strand
TGTGTGTGTGTGTGTGTGTGTGTGTGTGTGTGTGTGTGTGTGTGTGTTTGCATGTACGCATTCATATTTAACATTGCACATGCAGCCTTGGGTCCACGTATACATTGCTGTGTGCTGAATTGGAAAACGAATCAATACGATGAGCAATAGAAATATTTTTACAGTACAGCTTTCTATCATAATCTATGAGACATTTATGGGATGCATATTGTTGTCGATGAGCAAAAAAAAAAAAAAAAAGAAAAGATGTCATCTCATTCAGCATCAATAATTGTCCCAAAACAGATTACCATGTCACACAACTATTTTAGGTTTCTATCTTCCACACTTCCTCTACAGTGCTATTAAAAAACTTTCTGCAAGAAGGGATATGACCACTGTACAGTATGTATAATGACAAGTACATTATCACCTGCAGAACAACCTTTACTCTAACCTTCCCTTTTAGAATTAACAGCACCCATGTTACTTCTTCAATTATCTTCTCCTGCGTCACTGAACATGGCGACATTGAATTCTAGCTCATTAATGCACTGAGGTGTGGTTTGGACTTATTCTATTGCAGTTATCCTTCTTTTAAAGCAGATGAGAAATAATAAACTACACTACTGTACACATGAATGGTCATATTCTGATACACTTAGAGGGCATGGCAAATGCCAAAAAATAGAGAGACCTTCTTCCTTTTGCAGAGCTTCTTTTTTTTTTTTTAAAGTAGCAGTATGTTCAACCTTCTGACAACCTCATCCACAGGCAACTTTGTTCTGACAGCATCAGATTTGCTCTCTTGCTCATTTTCATTTACTTCACTGGACAAAGGGCTTAAATCTGACTCAGTGTCCTATTTTTCTTTTACATTAAAGGGCTTGAATACGAAATTCAGAGCATATCTACGATTGAGGGATTGCCTCCCCACGGCTCTTGACGAGGCGACGGCTGAGTCGGCGGCTAGCAGCTAACGGTGCTAACAGCGTGAGCAGTGCAAAGAATGGCAGAGCTAACAGTGTTAACCTGAAGACACACACACCCACCCACACACACAGACAGAGGGAGTGTGACATTCTCTGCTCAGGACGCCATTACTCCACTATATGTTTCAATTGCAAATGGTTATTTAACCTATTGCTATATTCATGTTAATGAATTAATGACATTAATGCCATATGCTATCAAACCTTTAAGAGGCCTGGGACTCGACGTTAGAGACTGAACAGAGTCATTCTGGGATTTAAAGCCGTACTGCCAAACCGTGGCAGTCTATTTGAAACTCTATCCCATATCCCACTGACAGCTAACCTTGCACAGAAGAAACCATACTCCATCATTAGCAATAGAGGCAGTTCGTTTCAAAAAGGGTTCCTTATTTTCCTTACTTTTCAGGGAAAAGATCTGGTAACTGACTATGTAGCTATGTGAAAAGTGTCTCTTGAGTGAGAGCACCTGGGAGGGTGCAAAGCTGGTGTTGATAGATAGCTGTGATGTGTTTCCTACCAGGCTCTACATACTGTTCAGCAAATTGGCAGGTGCTGTTTTTCTAATCTGTAAAACATTGAATATTACAGTTGTATACAAGGTCCTTCGTTATGATTTAATTAAGGTTTCCTATTTTTGTGTGTTTTTATAGTTCCTATAAAATATTTGGCATCACCTTTGATTTCATCATGTTATATTTTAACGGTGAGGAGAAGTAATAGACTTGGCTCTAGATTTAATGTTAAGGGATCACCAAAGTTGTCACAGTTTATAACGTTGTTATATCCAATAGTAGCTTATTAATTTCACCCAAAACTACAAATGTCAAACTCAAAAGGATCAGGGGATCTCCAAAGTCATTAGGATTCATCACTTAGGCACCATGCAGTTCTTCTTTCTTTCTTTATGTTTCTACTGTAACATTGTGTCATTGTGTGTGTGTGTGTGTGTGTGTAGCTCTGTGTGATAGCAAATGAGAGAGATGCAATTACTGGAATTGTTTTACTTTTGTATCACATTTTTGTGCCAATTAATCTACTAGATATTGAGATATTTCATTGGATAAGTGGACACCTTGGCCGGCTGGTGACGCCAGATGAAGAGTTGGGATATCACCAAAGTCATTAAGATTCATCCTCTGGGAACCAGGCATGTCCGTACAAAATCAATGGCAATGACCAGAGCCATGGTGCTAGCATGGCTAGAAACCTGTCAATCAATGTCAGAGTGATAGTCCCAAATCTAGAAAAGGTCTCCTCAGAATCAGAATCAGAAATACTTTATTTATAAAGTTTAATTGGATTTCGTAACAGTTGCTCCATTTTAAAATAAAATAAAATAAATATATATATTTCTATAAACATAGATATGTAAAAACATGTATATTACAATATATACTGTATTGTAATAATTTTAATAATGATATTAATGCTGAAAAAGGCATCTATGGTTACGTCTTTGTCGAAAGACTTTTGTTAACATTTGGATAACACATTGACCATTTCAATATAACAAGGTTAGACATCAGGACATATAATTAAAATAAAATATTATTATTTTTATTTGATATAAACAAATAAAATAATGTATATCTGATAAAAAAAAATTAAAAAAAGATTCAACGGAAGCTACTCTCAGCAGAAGAGGAGCACAATGGACTAAAATCTGGTCCAGCCACATAAACTGTAAATGGAAATCCAAAGGGCCCAGGTGTGTCTCATGGTGTGTCTCATGGTGTGTCTCATGGTGTGTCTCATGGTGTGTCTCATGATGTGTCTCATGGTGTGTCTCATGGTGTGTCTCATGGTGTGTCTCATGGTGTGTCTCATGGCGATAATGGTGTTACATAAAGCAGTAACTCTAATTCATCCATGAAGCTCATGGATTTCCACAAAAGCATTAAAACATTTCTGTGGCAGCCTTTTGCAGTGCACCTGACAAAGGACCATTCAAGCAAGAGGATTTTAATGGGAATGCCCCTTCAACCCATTCACATTCTTTGCCTATAACTATGTAGTTATAGCTGATGTGCAGGCTGGTGAAGATGGAGATAGATGGTTCCTAAAGAAAGATGGATGGCTTTCACATAGTGCTGCTGAGCATTCAGATGTTTATGACGGTAATATCTATCAGGTGGAGGAAGATTGATTAGCTGTGCCTAATGAGAATACACATGTCTAACAACTTCTCTTTTAATCGCTGTTCATTTTTGCTTTGCTGTTTTCCCTTTCTTTCTTCCTCTAATTTCCTGTCACCACTCCCTCTGTCGTGTTCGTTTCATATCGAAGCCATGAAAGTCCTCCATGCAATTTAGGATCATATTCCTAGTGTCTTTTATAAAAGGACAGACAGCTGTGTATTACAGGATTTAAATCATGCCCCTGTCACTGGAAGAATTAATATTATCTAAGTATGCTTGTTTTGCATACACACGTGAACACTGCTTCAAACTGTATATTCATCATTGAATGGACACAAACATTGAGGCTTTTATATATGTGAATGTGGACCCACTTCTGGATTTAGATAATACGACTGCATTTATTAATAGCACTTGCCAATGTGGATGCAAATAAGTAATATTTTTACATTATTCACCCTGCAGCGAATCTCAGTGGGAGACTGAGAGTGAGTGTTGGACCGCCCACATTGCACCCAGGCTGCCAACAGCGGTGCATATATGCAGTGATTTCCCTACTTAATCATCAACAGTACAACTACAGTACAGCCATCGGGTTGTTCATTTGAAATACTTCCCAATACTCAACACTTGTCTTTATATTGATCATTTGCTCCTACTAATCCATATGCATGTCTGTGTAGTATACATGACCTTTCTGTATCCTGCTGAATCTAGACCCGTTTCTCTAATTAAATGGCACGCGCCAATCAATGGTGGCTGGAGCTGAGGTTTGGATCTGTGTACCAAAACACTGTTCACTCAGCAGCCACCATGCTGATGTGCTCCTCTGCAACAACGTTTCAACCTTTTTTGAGTTATTGGTACATAACTCAATTCTTTTCCACTGTCATAATTTCAGGGTATAATAAATCAGAACTTCAGAAGACCTGGCTTTTGAAAGGGGAAAGTGTTGGGGAGCCTTTAATCAAATTATGATTTAGTGCGACAATAAATGATGGCACTCGTGCTCGCACATTACAACCATTGATAAAACAGAGCAGAAGAAACAGCATTCTATATATAATAATATATATATATGCAGTAACAAAAGTTTTTACTGAAGGAGCTGCAATGCAAATGTACAGTATCTGCTAGCACACGCACACACACACACACACACACACGCACACACACACACGTACATATGACTGTTCTTTATAGGACCACCTTTATACACACACATCAGCTGATCTTCTGCTTGAGTCAATTAGCTGTATGCATAGATTCAATCCAGTGTCCCATGAAATGTTTTCCCTGTGAGAATAACCAAAGCTGTGCGCTCTGACCGTCCTGAATACCTCCACAAGGCAGCTTTGGAGTGCTGAGCAGTAAGCGATGACGCGGCATCATGGCAGGGCTACTGTTGTTGGAGTGTGTGAAATGTAATCTTGGGAGAATGGTGACTATGAGACACATTTCACTGCTCTGTCGTGTCACCTTCAATGGAGCACTTACCTCAATTCCAACTCTAATGGAAGGACAGCAAAGGTGATATGGGCCATTTTATTGCTTCTAGTGATTCAGGGCCAAACCAGCAATGTCGATGTGAATTCTTGATTTGGACCTAGTCCTAAAATCTCACACGACATCTAACGTACAGAGGGTTATTGATAATAGGGTACTGATTTGCTTCCACTACATTTAAATCAACGTTCTACATTTAATTTGATCACGCGTCTACGTGAGTCAAGTGCAACACACAAAAACATGCCATTGTGTTGCAGTATTTTCTTTGTTCAACATGCATGCTTGCTCACACCACAGGCCTACTTTTGTGATTGAAAGATTTGAAAGATTTTGTCCTCTGTGCAGATCAAGCTCAGTGACCTTGGACTGGAAAAGAGGTCATTTTCGGGCGAAAAGCTGATTTTGTCCGGCCTGTGTTGTAATTTCAGTGGCTTTCTGCAACACTGCCTGCACTAAAAACAGAGGAGTGCACTAGAGGATAGAGTCAACACAAATTGGCTGGCACAGTTCATTTTTGGTCTACAAAATGTGGTTTTGCATGCAGACATTTGGAATATATTTTAATGCAGGCAAATATGTTTTTTCGCCTCTGGGCATAGTTTAGGATCTATTTTTCTTCACAGAGGCCAGCACTTCTGTAACAGGTGAGCTACATCCACACAGCTGCTCTGATAACTACAGTATTAGTACAGCACTGTTTATGATGCAGTTGTCCTTGTAAGGCAATCACTTTTGTATTACAAAAATCTAGTCTCCTGCTTATTTATATACAGCAGGTTTACACAGGCTATTCCACTTTGTAAGCTTCTTTTTCAGTTTTAGTGTAAAACAGTGATGCAGCTCTTTTTTATGCCAGCTCTCTGTTATTGATCTCTGTATTCCCTAAACCTCTCATTTGGTCGTAAAGTAGTTCCTACACAGAAAGACACATTCCTCCTTAGCGGATCTCCATTTTGATTAATTTGTCTTGGCACATTTATAGACTTCTATTTACCAGTTGACTGGGGACTATTACTTTGTTTTGCAGGTTTGCACTCCACTAAGGCATCCTTTTATTGATAATACCTTCTACCAAGACTACTGTCGCCTGCTGTGATTGCTATCATCTCCTGCCACTCTACTTTTTCCTCTAGTGTGTCTTTGTGTGTGTGTGTGTGTGTGAGCTTTTGCAGTGAGTCAGAATTTTTTTTTCTTCAAACCCTCTGGGGGTCTGCACTCTCTGCTCTGTCTGTCTGAGGAGCCCACACAAAGCCCCCCAGCCTCAGTGGAGCAGGGTGGCGGTGGTGGTTGTGTGTGTGGGGGGGTGACAGTACTTTGCAGTAGAACCTGGAGGAACGGGCCAGAGTCCTGTAGGGTTTTGGCCACTGATTTCCTCAATTTCTTGGAAATAAACAAAGCTGCTCCTCTCCTTCCTCCTCTGGATAGCTGTGCTCTCATTACTCATGTGCTCTGGTGGAGTTGGCCAGGTTGGAGCTGCTATACCTGAAACAGCACTTCCCCCTTCTCCTACTTGACTGACCTCTTGTCTTGCACTGACATCTGAAATACCTCCTTCTGCACCAAGCAGTGGGTGGAGGAGCACTCTCAGGGATGATTGTGTTGTAGACAGAGCTGCTTTAAAGAGTAAGTCATTAGTATTTTTTCTTTCTTATATACATGTTGAAATTAAGACAAGGCTCTGTGTTAGGTTAGCTCAGTGGCACAAAATGATTCCGTTCAAAGTCCGCGTGTTTTATAAGCAAGCCATTTGTCAAAAATAAGGGAATCTGATCACACATCCACTCAATAGTGAGGCAAAATAGTTAACTTTGCTCATTTATCTTGAGGACAATCCAAAAAGAATCAGCCCAAATCCACACTAAAAAAAAATGGATGAAATTGCCGTCTCTAAAATTCTAAAGAATAAATTACATCATTGTTGTGGACTTTTTTTTTTTGGAGGATATCTCAGTGCATCCTCTGTTCTGAGAACATGCTGTTTATTTGGACTTCAGTATCACACTGCAGAGTCTCTCTTTAGCATGAAAAATGAGCTGTATTAAAAGCCAGTCTGTGATTAGTCACTGTGTTTTTGAAGCCGGGACAGGGCACTTCGTGTACACCACAGCTATATGCCATGATGATGAATTTGCTGTGGGGCTCTTGTATACATTTGTTTTTGTTGTGGCCATTTGAGTGTGTGTGTGTGTCTGTGTGTGTGTGTGTGCGTGTATGTGTGTGCTTGTGTCAGCATAATACAGTAAGTTTACCTGTTCGAATGAGAGTATATACAAGTATATGCATCCTTATTCCTTTCTTTGTGTATATTTACCATACTCTACATATTGTACGTCATACAGAGTATGTACATACTGTATATCATAAAGTATCTGCTTGGCCTGTACAGTATGTAGAGATTAATCCATTTTCTCTGTGAATGGTAATGAAAAAGAGTAAGTTAGTAATATAGCACCTGTTCCTGTGTGAGAGAACAGTGTCATAGATAATATGGCAGTGGAAGTGTCTCTCTCGTCTTGCTTTCTTTACTGTTTCTCTAACTAATCGTCCCCCTCCACGCACACGGTTTACCGCTCAAGGCAGAAATCTGAATGTGTCATTCAATGTCAAATCAGCTATTAAACAACACCACACATTTATATCTTGTCTTGAAGGCTCTCCTTGACATAAGAAGCCGCAGTTCTAGATAGACGCAGAGCTTTCAAAGCACAAGGACACTTTTTACCATTCAATTATCCTACTCTTCGCATAAATATTTATATTTTCACATGCAAATATGAACACATAGTGTGTGCATGCGAGACTGTTGTTTTTAAAGATTTCTCTTTTGACAACTGAATTAAGTGCTTATTGAGTCTGGCACCTGCATTTCTACAAATGTGTCTGTCTGTTAGTTTATTAATACAACAATGACACATTCACCAAATGCTACAAAGTGTGCCTCAGGCTGAAATTAATAGCAGAATTCCCCAAGAGCAGGCAAGTAAACACTTTTCAGGACACATGCGGGCATAACCAACATGCAATATTTAAATGAATGCTGTCAAAAGGAATTGGACGAAGAGAGAGGGAAGAGAAACAATATTGAAATCGAAAATATCGAAATTGCAAAATATTTGAAGTGTTCAACTACATAATCTTTACCAACCATTATCTCAGATAAATAGTTGAAATGTCTTCACTTTGATGTAGTTTATATGCTGTAGAGTGTATCAAGCAAATTGAACGGAATGAGGTCCTAAGTGTTTTTCTCAGACTGAAAGCTATTTAGGACGAACCCTGCAGCACAATGTGTTTGCTTCTTTATGCCTTATGCATAATATCGTTTATGTGACATTTCCGAGCAATCAATATTTGTGCTTGGCAGTTTTATGGCTTTGCCTAAATGTAGTGTAGAATTAAGCATGGTGTTTGCAGGCTAGTGAAAGGCCTTCAGCTTACGCTTAGACAGGAGAAACGAGGCCAAAAAAATGTCCGTCTGCCTCTCTGCCTGTCCATCCATCTGTCTGTTCGAGCAGCTGGCCAGATGTTCACTGCCTACAATTCTTTACAGATTCATATCAGTCTACCTAATTGTGCATACAATTTATTTGTAAAAAGAAAAAAAGAAAAAAGCTGGTAATATAGGCTACATTTCAAAGTCAGCTTGTATTGGCAGCCAGCCTTTTTGTCTGTTTTCGACTTCTGACTACATCTCTAATATTAATGTGTTTCCCAATTCTGGTCATGATGTGGATATAAATAAATAATTTAGATTCAAATGTGTGTGTGTGTGTGTGTGTGTGTGTGTTCCTCTCTGTCTTAGTGCGGCTTTATTATGGCTGATTTGCCAGATGTCATTTAACACACAAAAGATGTTTTACAAATTAAAGTGAAATTCATAGAGTGAATGGCTTTGTCTGTTTATATTCAGGTTGTCCTTGAAAGTAGTAAGATCACTGTGGGTGTAATTGGTTTTTGGTATAAAGGCACATACTGTATGTGTCTCGTGTGTCTCGTGTGTCGGTCCATCCGTCCGTCCAGTCAAAACCATTAGTCAAATTGGCGAAATACCCCTTTATCCTCCACAACCACATTCTTTCATTTCTCCAGACTATTTTTATATTCTCAATGGATCACATGACAACTTGTATGTATGAGAAATGGGTTGCTCGTAATGACCAAAACCACAGATAATTATCACCCACCTCTCAGTTGCTCTCAGCACAACAGAGGTTTATAGCAACTTTTAGCTCATCAACGTCCAGCTTTACTGTTTTAGTTCACTCTCACTGCGCTCAAAGCTTTAAAAAAACAAAAACAAACACTGTACACTACCTGCCCGGCACCAAACTCAAGACAGACAAAGTTAGCAACTAGCTGCTGAACACATGTTGGAATTTATCGGTTTTCCCTCAAGAGTTTATGGAGACCAAAAACAAAGCTATTATTATTATATGTAAATGTTGTGTTTACAGCTTGTTTTCGCTGCCCCCAAGTTGCCTGAAATCCATTGGTAGTTCATGAATGAACAAGCTTGATAACATGGCTATCCTTTGTTTTTTGTTGCTATCTGTAAGCTAACAGCCATCTGACGCAGCATTCAGATGTGAGTAATGGACACTTTGCTTTTCCTCAGTGTTCTGAGCTCAGAAGCAAGGAAATGCTCCTTTTCCCTTTTTTCATATTCTAACTAGTCCTTTGAACTCCCTTTATCTCTGCAGTTTTTGAGGATTATTCTACTCTGGATGAAAAAGAAACTCATTTTTTGTCCCCTCTCCCGCTCCCTCACGGCTCTCCCTTCCCTCCTCTCTTTCCAACCCTTCTCTAATCCTGTCGTTGCTCCTCTCTGAATTTTCCTCTTTTCCCTTTCTTCTCTACTCCATTACTGTCCCATCTCATCCTCTATTTTCTCCGATCGTCACCTTCCTTTCCTATTATCCCCTTTTCTCCTTGACTCCCCTCCCCTCTCCCAATGTCCTCCTCCCTCATCTCCCTCTATCCATTTCTCTCGCCCATCTTTGCTTTTTTTCCTCTTCCTTCACTCCTCTCTCAGCCTCATTCTCCCTACAGCATGCATCCTCTCCTGCTCCACCCACTGCCCCTACATGCCCCCGTGGCTGTACCTGTAATATTACATTCGACTCTCTTGCTTCTCCCTTTCCCTGCACCTCTTCTCGCCTCTCCACCTTTTACTTCTCAACTTCCCTCATCCGATTCAGTCGCTCATCACAAAGCGATATGTTTCTAAACAGAGAAGTGAAGAAACCAAATCTTGACAAAGCCCAGGGATCTGCCCTGCCGGTCCCTTCCGTTTGCTCATCTATTGTTTATGTTCTCTCATCCCTCCCTCCTTCCCTCCGACTGTGGTGTGTGTCTAACTGCCCCCCCCCCCCTCCAACCCCCCACACGCACGCACGCACACACACACTTGCACACACACACGCTCTGATTGCGACCTGACGGAGCGTTAAATTACAGCCTCACCAACACTGTTGTGAGGGAATTGCTGTGTGCTCTGCTTGCTGTCTTTTATCCTCTCCTCCTCTCCTCCTCTCACCCTCTCTCCTCTTCCTCCATTCTTTCTCTTCTATCTTCACAGATCTTTCTATCCTCTCTGAATCCTGTTCCTCTCTCACCTGTTGTTTTCCACTTTGCCATGTTTCCGTCCGTGTTTTTACTATCGCATGTCTTCCGCTTTCGCCATTCACCTGTTGTCCCCTCATCTGATCTGCACACCCGTCCTCTTGGGTCACTTGGTCCATCCCAACTTTTATCTCTTTTGCTCGGATCTCCTTGCATCATTATTTTATCTTTCTTTCTCCTGGTCCCCTTTGCTGATATCTTATTTTGTTAATCGTATAGACAGTGCTGCCATAGGCATTCCCTGCAGTTCACGTTGGCTCTTCTCGTTCCCCCTCCACTTTTTGTCTTTTTCCCCCCCAAAAGCTACCACGTGTTCTGTTGCTGCTTTCTTCCTTTCTTTCCCCAAGTCCATCTCCTTTATTTCCATAATTCCCCTATCCCTGTCGGTTTCCCATCGCCATCTTCCTCTCTAACTCCTTCCTTTCCTCCCTCCCTCCCATCTCCTTCCCTTCTCCCTCCCAGCACTCATTACCATGTGTGTGTGTCTGTGTCAGGTTTAATCCTGTCAGTGAAAGGTCAGCAGCAGGGATTTCCCTGGGCATCACAGCTAGCAGCTTTAGCACTCGGCATCACAAGCCTTATGCTCTATAATAATAATAACGCCAGCAGCCATACCCCTCTATTCCATCAGCCTGCATGTTAAATAGCTAACACCTAGCCCCTAGCTCAAGTAACAAAAGCCTTCTACAGAGTAGGTTATTTAAAAGACCAGCGGCTTTAGCACTTATTGTCAACAGCTAACGGCTATAGCATAGCTTAACAGCAACAGCCTTTTGCTGCACAGTTAAAAGGATAGCAGCTGTGGCAAAGGGGTTAAGCACTGATCCACCATCGTTTTACTTAGAGGGCTAAGGGAGGTCAGGCAGCATTTGGGTTAGCGACCGTTATGCAATGGATTTTCCAGATATGAGATCTAATATCAACAAATGTTCAGCATATAATATTTACAATGGGAAACATATCATGACCGCAGTATACAGCAGATTATCTTCAACCCTTGATGCCACCTTTCACATGATGCAAAAAGTATCACACAGATCAAGTTTCCACATATCATATTCTGTATCCAATAGAATAGAGTCTTACTATGTCATTTTCTTGAAGAAAAAATGGCAATATTGTGGCATGAATTAAAATGTCTCGGAAGAAAATAAAAAGGAAAAGGAAAAGGAGTAACACAATGCAGGTTTGAAATATAATTAGAAATAATATTGAAACTAAATAGACCACAGAGAGTGCGGTTGTAAGAGTAGGAAAATTTCGTTTTTTAATCAAATGTTTTGGTCGATATATAATAATGAAAAAGCCTCCTCAAACACCAACGATACAAATGAAAAAATACAACACAAAATGAAGTGAAACTTGATAATGATTTCCGAATTCTCTCGCACAGTTTCAGTTAATCCAATTTAAAACCCTCAGTACGTTTCATTTGGATGAGGCTAATATTGCCTTTAGTCTCAACACCGTCTCGGTGACCCTAATGACAGATCTCTCCAAACGCAATCAGTTTCCTGAGAGAGCATAAGAGTTTAGGGTCAGATGGAAGGGCTCTGGCCACCAAGGGAACGTTCATTACTCTGATCTTCTCTTCACTACATTGGTCTGGGACAAGAAGTTGATGCGTCCCTGAATGCCCTTCTGTCTTGATAGCCGAGGTTTGATTTAGCGCTCCCTATCCAGAGAGCCTCACGCAGGCCAGGAGCAGCAGTAATCCATTACTGATCAAATCAAAACAGGATTATAGAATGCAAAGCCAAAAGTTATCTTTGGGAACGGGAAATAATTGTTTGTTATTTGTAACAGCAGTGATATAACATTATGTAATGTAAGACTAGTGTGGATACAGCTGGTAGAAAAGAGATTCAAAAATGAGATCTAACCAGAGCAGCAGCCTTTATGTTAGCATCCTTTTCACCGTGTTGTGATATACGTGCTAACTATTTCACCTGAAACCTGTCGGACTCACTTTAGCTGAATTTGACATCTGCACGACTTGTTCAAACTCGGCAGGTAAAGCCCTTCATCCCCAGAAGGCGAACTTTTATTAAAACCCAGGGATGAGGTCTTATGTGTCTTATAGTTCAGGATTTATTGAGAGCTACTGCACATTTCAACATTTCAAAGAAATTGGTTTGTTTATTCTCATATCTAAATATATGTAATTAATGTCTGAGGTCAGGGAAAGTTTTATAAAGCTCTCATTCAACTTGGGTGGTTTGGGAGCGTATTCCTCTGCTACAAGGGGTTGTCAGCCTCAACTAACTCTCCGCTTGTCATCAGCCAATTCATACATTATTGTGTCTAAGGCTCCATATTTGCATGTTTCCTCCCAGTGACACGCTCAGTGTATTAAAAAGGTAGTGAGCTGTGTCTGTAAATTCATTGTTGTCGCTAAGAGAGAAAATACAGCAATCCCTGCACTATAAACATGAGTAGACATTAGCGTCACTCAAAGATACTTAAATGTCCACTAGTAACTAACGAGAACTGGATAGAGGCTACATGCTGACAAAAGGCCTTTTCTAACCTTTATAATGTCTTAGGGAATTATAAATCTGACCTGAGATCAGCCTCCTGGCCTCGTTCAGCCTAACAGGGCATCACATTCAAAGACTGAACTATTTATTATAGAGATACAAATTATGTAAAGGATGAAAGGTAAAGGTGGCAGAGCAATGGCTTCCCTTTTAATTAGGCTAGTTATGTAATGGCTGTGCCATCCCCTGAAGAAACTATTTGTGCCCCGTTGTTGAATCTGAACAAACCGACCCAGTGGCATAAGGAGGCAGCACTGTGGCTGCTACTTGAATTTTATCTTAAAATTGCCTGTCAAAGGTTTGTGAAGTGTAGTCGAACTCATGCTGCTGTTTCTTTGTTTAAATCACAGGCTTGTCTACAAATAAGCAATAGCTTTTCGGGATTTCTTGGGGGAAAACAAAACAATTAACTACCTTCCTCCTTGTTGAAAGCAACATACTTCCCATAAGCAAATCTAGCCTGTTTGTTATAGTTAGACTTCTTAATGCATGCTGTTGTGTTTTAATGATGAGCAGCTGGTAATTGAAATATGAATCCATATCTCAACAGAAACAGCCCTGATTTGTGTTTGAGTGAGGACAGCATCATATTTAAATGACGACACCTAAAGACATCAGTCAAAAATGTTTCCTGGTTTACACACACATCTGGATTAGGGTGATGATACGTAACAGCCTTTATTTTACCTTTATATGAAATAAAATTGTCCACTTACTTGTGGTACTTTGATTAACCCAGATAACGTGTTTGTTCTGCCAGCAGCTGGTTTACTGCCGATTAGCATATTGCCTGTTTGTTTTCTCCTCTTTCATTTAGTTGTTCTAACACGGATAACAGCCTCCTATTATAGGGGTCCACATTCAAAAACAAACACACACAACATGTTGGAAGACCCACACATGCTGTGTGTACGCTCAGCAGCGCGGTCACAGACGCACAAGTGTCTGCATGCACACATGCGGCACAGAAACATGCAAACAAGTGTGCCATGCCCACCTCTGCAGAACTCCCTTTAACCTTTTATCATTTCTCATTCAGTCTGGAAAACAGTAAGGTTCATCTAAAAAAAGAAAAGAAAAAGCGTGAATTATTTACTTCCACAAAATAAAATACGACTAACAGGATTAACCTATCTATTCGTCATGTATGTTTGTGCTGGGGTGGGGTGTTATTTTAAGGGTGTGTGGGCAGTGTGGAGGTGTGCGTGACTGGATGGATGTCTGAGCATGCGAAAGACGTCTGTGAATGCATTTTTGCACTTGTGTGTCCCTGCATGTGAGTGTGTGTGTGTGTGTGTATCTGCTTCAACTTTCGTGTAATCATGCACGCTGTCCTTGAAGCCGTGCTTCAGTAGCTAGAGAGCTGCTATTCACTGTTTACAAGGCAGACTATATATTGATGGACGAGGACTGAGGTTTCTACTCTCCAAGTGAAAAAAAAACAAAGAAAAAAACAACCTTGAAAAAAAAAGAAACCCCTGTGTGTTTAAAACTTAAAAGCAAATCAAATATAAACTCGCATATTTCACTTCAGACTTTCTCTGTATGCTTCTGTGTTTTTAGGCAGTGTGCGTGTGTGTGTGTGTCACGGTTCACCTTTCCACCTCTTCCCTGTGGAAAGCTGTTCCAGGTGGGGAGAGACCAGCTGTATTTGTTATGGATGGATGAGGGTGCATGAGGTATTTATGTAAATATGACTCTCTACCAGCAAAGTACCTGATATATAAATGCTCAGTTTAAAGGTGAACAGTTTCATAAATTGATACATAAATTGTTGACACTTCTTAAGACCGGGAGTTGAATTGAGGGCACAGAGGAACTTTCCTTTTCACTAGAAACAAACTGTGCCTGCTAGAGCATTGAATAAGAAGGGCATGGTAACCTAAGGGACGGATGACTATTTAGAAATGTGGGCATTCACATAAATGATGAAAATGTCACATTGTATGATTAAAAATGAC
Source organism: Bovichtus diacanthus (assembly GCA_943590825.1). NCBI lineage: Eukaryota > Metazoa > Chordata > Actinopteri > Perciformes > Bovichtidae > Bovichtus > Bovichtus diacanthus. Next base: position 7,652,368 of record CALSBV010010348.1, on the reverse strand, counting down.
TTCCTTCACTTGACACTGATGCTTTACTGAGGCAGCAAGGACAGAGTACCATAGATGGAAGATGTGGCTGCTGAAGGGATTAAAACCAGCCATCAAAAACTAAACAGACTTTCACCACACGAGAATAAAGGAAATAGTAAAATCTCTCAAGGATAAGCGTTGGAACTGTACATGTAGCTGTTACCCTGTTACCATAGCCACAGTTTAAATGTGATCGGAGATTGTTTTCACACGTCATCCCTTTCTCTGTCCCCTATAATTTTTTTTTTTTTTTTACAATTAGCTGTTCCATACAGGCAGTTCACGGAGTGACAATAAATAAATAAATAAATAAAAGCAGGAAGCTGAGACAAACACAGTGTTTAAGGATGGGAGAAAACAAAGAAGTGAGTAGAGTAGCTCCTCTACAATTTGTGTGACATTGGATGAAAACATCGATAGGCATGCGTAGATATGCACCTAGATAAGCAGTGGCCTATTTGGTATGTAACTTAAGAGCGTTCGTTGGTTGTCTCTCTGATGCAGTAACGTATAAAGGAGGCAGAAAGTGTGTGTGTGTGAGTGTATGTGTGTGTGCGTGTGTGTGTGTGTGTGTGTCAGGATAATGTGAATAAATCACAGACCTAACTGCAGAGAGTTTAAGTGCCTATTGACTTAATATGTTCCATGGCTCAGTTAGAAAAAGATTAGATCTTTTTTTATTTTTTTTAACCTGACATCCCACTTATGGAAAGTCGAGAACAATAAACTCACAGCTGCTTCTAAATAATAATAATAATAATAATAATAATAATAATACTAATAATAAATAATAAACACACACCGCTGGCAATACATCCGCAAAACGAAGTTGCTCTCTAGTCGGGCTATAGTAGCTAAAGTTCCACGACGTACCTGCAAGCAATGCTAACCGACCAGTTTCTGCTCATACATTAATCAGGGCACCATCAAACAGACTTGTTAGGAGGTAGAACAATCTAAAAAAAAAAAATAAAAAAAAAACATAAAATAAATATATGTAATAAAAAGCTTCACAACTCTTGACATGTGGCTGTGTGGGTGCAAGGGGCTCGTCTATATTCACCAGCTAAGTCGCCGACTTTTGTCTTTCTGTTATTTGCCGTTGTTTGTTTGTTGCCTGACAGGTAGCGTACGGCTGGTTTATCCGAAGGATTTTCCCTGGAGACACCATTTTGCGTTTGCTAGAGATATGACTGCAGGCCCTGAAACCGAAACAATGAGATGAAAGATGCTAAAATGCTCCGTAGAGCTGAGGAGAACTGAGAAAGTCGGGTGAATGGTTCAATGAGCGACCCCTTTCACAATACACATAAACATTTGAGCTATTGTTATTATGAAGTTATTTATTAGTGCAGCTTTAACGGAGTTCTCTTTGTGGCCTCACTTGTGACGGCATTGTGCACGTATGCCTATACGTTATCCTATCTATCTCTTTATCCCCTCTCTTTCTCTCTCCGTCTCTCTTTGTCTTCCAGCTGCTGCTGTGTTGTTCTAAAATATGTCAGGAAGAAACCTGCACAGGTCTCCATAAATATCCTGTCAGGAGGGTTCAGATAGCTATTAAGAAAGCCCATAAAAACAGACCCAGGGGCAGGAGTCAACAGACCCTCATATGGGAGTGACTACACTTGGGGAAGAACATCAATAATACAAGATGCTCAACAATGATGTTTTTACGTACATGTGGACTTATCATTATTTTTTTTTATTACCTTTATTTAAGTTTGTACAGACATCTGTTCTCATCAATCTTCTCGCAAAAGTGACCGACGTCATTGTGATTGTTAGGATAGTTGGAGAGCTACCCGTAAGACCCGTTCTCTCCGTTTCTCTCTTATTGTATCGCTGTTGTGTGCTGGTCTAGAGAAAGAGCAAAAGCCCTCAGGAACAACAGTGCAGCCTGTCATGGAGCTCATGCGAGAGACAGGAGACACGAGTGCATCAGTAGATCAGAAGACAGCGTGTGGGGCAAAAGGAGCCAGAGGGAAAGAGAGGAGCTACAGATGTGCTAATTTTGAACAATTCACTGGAAAATCAATGTGTTTTAAAATTTAAACAGCAACAGATGGTTGACAGTCGGATGACAGAGATGTGAAATGTGGGAATTGTCCCCGGTCTCATCTCTCCAAAATCCATAGTTACAGATTCATCAAAATAATAAAAACCCCACAGCAGATTGAAGTGGATGCTCTGAGCAGTGAACTGTTCTCTAACTTATCCCTCCATCTGCTTTTTTTATTTATTTATTTATTTTTATTTATTAATTATATATTTTTTTGCAAACATTTCGTTTTTTCCCTCCCGTATACTATAAGCTTCCGCACGTCCTTTTATTTCTTTATCGTTTCCTTTTTTGTGCTTCTCATCTCTCAGCTTTCTTTTCGGTCAGTCACATATTACCGCACGCGCACAGACACACGCACACAAATACACACACACAAACATACAAACACACAAACATACAAACACACAAACACACACACACACGAAGACTGGGCAGTGAAGCGGATGCAGTTGACGTTCTGCACCAGCGATGCATAACAGTGTAGTTAGCCTGCTTGGCATGAAACAGAACGCCTCAGCACGGAGCAGAACAGAGCACAGCAGGGCTGAGGGCTCTGTGAGGCAGCAGGGGCATCTCACATGTCACGTTGTTTGTCCAAGTCCAGAGTATCACCTGTTGCTGCACATTGTTATCACACTCTCTCTCTCTCTCTCTCTCTCTCTCTCTCTCTCTCTCTCTTTCTCTCTCTCTCTCTCTCTCACACACACACACCTCTATTGTTTTCCTAACTGAAAACTACCCCACACAGCTATGTGGGAAATGATATGAAGAAGCACCTACAAAATCTACTGAGGTTACTGGGTAAATATCTCATCAACTATCGGCTGGATCCTCTTACATTCATCCTCTGAGGACCATGAAATGTCTGCGCGACATTTCATGGTCCTCAGAGGATGAATCTTGTCAAAGTTTCCATTTTTCCCAGTGAAAGGTCTCAACATTTACCTGATTGTCACGACATTTTAACATTTACGGTTCCCAGATGATGAATCTTAAGTACTTTGGGCCTCTGGTGCCACCATGAGGTTGACATTTTTACTGTCAGTAAAAATGTCTCACCACGTATCGGACAGATTGCCATGACATTCGCTACGCATTTGTATTACTTGCAAGATCGATTGTAACAATTGTGTTGATCCCTTAACTCGCCATATAGTGCTGCAGTTCAGTGTTACTTGGCATATCTTAGCATGCATTGTAACATTGTACCGGCTAAACATCTGCAGTGCAGCTTCTCTCTCTCTCTCTCTCTTTTCTTATTATTTTTTTTTTTTTACTGCACATTGGCCTTGACAATAACAATTAAAATGGGTGTTAATAATTGATACATTTTCTCTTCACCTTGTTCAGGGTGGTGGTAAGACCATCCCAGCATTAACTGGGTCTGGATGTGCCACCATCGCACTCACATTTACACCCAGTGAGAGCTTCTGTTTAATCCTATCTCCATTGTGTGTTTGTCTGTGCTATGCTAGTCTGATATGTGCTATGCAGTGCCTTTCTGCCAGGCCAAGCTGTAAAACACAGTTTCAAGCAAGTGCAGAATGGACCATTGATCTGTGCTCGATCACTTATCACTTTTTTGTGACTTAATCCAAAGTAAAGCAGGTTTATGTCCTATGCTGTGCCTGGCTGTGCTTTACTGCGCTAAGGCCTTTAATGCCGTGCTGTACAGTACCACATAATGCTGAGGTGGAAATGTGATTTCCCACGTAGTTCTGTCCCACGTCGATCTCTACTATAGAACTGAGGACGGTGACTTTGCCGCAGTGTTCAGGTCCGCACGCTTCAGGGATCGCAACTATTAAATTCTTTGATGAGCAGTTTGGAGCCACGCCATAACCACTTCAGAGTTCTAGATACTGTTGAAAAGCAACTCTGACTCAGTGGAGCATCCACGGCGCTGGAAATACACAGTCAGTCGCAGAGTAACGAGAAGGTCGAATAGTAGCATTTTTAGAGAAAGGTTATCGCTATGTCCAACCGTTCCATCTTACCTGTTGAAAGCCCTCGTAATGACAACGATAGTGTTGTTATACTATTTCAGTTCGACTGTTTGTTTCACATTTTTGCATCGAATCCCGCAGAAAAGCATGATTCAATAAGCGACAAGATTACTTTCGCTTTTTCTGTTCTCCTAATGGATTTGAGGAGGACAGCAGAGTGCTCGTTCGCATCCACTGAATCATCACTTTCTAATTTGGGAAGCAACACATCTGCTGCTAATTAACAAGTCTGATTGAATCACAGCTTTTACGGACACACACACACACACACGCACACACTCACGCGGGATCATATCAGAAAGCAAGTAGACATGGTTGGGAACACTCAAGTTGGTTTTGATGGTGAATATATCAGTGGCATTGAAGTTGTGTGTTTTTACTCCCTTAAGTGGTCCCATACTGTATTTCTTAACATGACGGTAAATGGTCAACATGAAAAGACAATAATTTAAGATGCGGTAACGACCAGGATTAGGAATGAGAAGTAAAAAATGATGCGTGATCCTAATTAATAGCAGTATTGCTCATTTGCATCACCTCCAACTCTTCTAAAAGCCTACAGTATATTGTATTAAGCCAAATTGCTTTGCAGAGACTTGGAAGCCTGTGGTATAATAGAGAGAAGTTATTGGATTAATTATCAATTACAGTTGACCTTCACATATTCTACTCAGGCAGCAGTATTTTTTTCATTGCTGAATCTTGACTGGAACAACTTCTTTTGAGTGAAATTACTGCCAATTCTTTTTCCCTGTTACGCTGTGTATTTAGATGTATGTTTAATGAACACAGTTTGGTTGCTGCATGTCTCTCTGTCCGGTGTTTGCTCATGTCCACGTTGAATATTTTCTCACACTCGCATACAGTTTGCCGAATCCTTAATCTTGACGCACGCACGCACACACTCAAACATTCTGGAAATAACATCTTTACACACACCTTGTTCTATGACAGAGTTTACCTGCACCATCTTTCACATTGCAAATATATTACCTCCGCACACACACGCACGGTACACACAGGTTATCTGGCTGAGAAACTCGTGTACATTTACACAAAATGTACACACAAACACACATGCCTCCAGAGTATTTTTTCCCCCCAGTTTCTTTTCTGAGCGCTCTCTTTTCTCTCCTTGTTGTTCCGTCTTTTTGTTTTTCCTCCCGCTCTCTGTATTGTATCTACAGCAGCTGTGCATGTGTTTGGCATATCTTATTCTCAGCAAACACATGGCAAGGAAGGGACGATAGAGCGTCAATCAAAGCAAACGAAAGACGTATCTGTTGTGTTGCACTGCTCAAACCCATGTTTAGCTGGAAGTTCGAATGGATGTCGGGAGTAAAATGTCAAACTTTAATTGAAAGTAAACCAAATGTGTTGAGGTTTTTATTTTTTTTAAAGACACCGTAACCTCGCACAATTACCCTTTTACATGCTTATCTCTCCACCATCTTTAAAATCATAGAACAATAACATGTACAGAGTAACCTGCACTGGATTGAGAGCATAATGACCTATGGTGAACAACCTCCAGAATATAGAATGAAAAAAAAAACTTGTATTGTCTCTCTCCTATTCCTCTCCGATGGCCTTTCTCCACCTGTCACTCAGTCATGCTCTCTCTATTGACTTTTTCTCTCCTTATCTTCTTCCCATCATTCTTTCCCAGCCTGAACCCGGGGAGATAGACATTTACCGACTATCTCCTTTTTCCAACTCTCCTGTCCTCCATTAACTGATCTCCGTCAGTATCTCTACATCCAACTCCCTCCACACACAACACCCCCCCCCCCCCCTCTTCATTCTCACATTTAAATTCAGCATTGCTTAGGAACAGTATTGCACAGTGTTTAAAATGTCAGTATAACATTTCAGAACGTTCCACATTATACATAAATTACTGTACTCTTCACTATGTTATATAAAGCTCACTTGCTGTCTCTTTCCCTCTCCGTCTCTACCCCATCCCTCTCTCTACTTTCAGGAGTAATGGATGACCATGTTGTTATGGTGTCAGGGTCTCTACCACTCTCTCCGTCGCTGCACTCCCCCTCCATCTCCCTCTCTGCATCAATGTGGTGATAGAGAGCCATGATTTGGCAGTCTTTCTCTCTCTTTCTGTCAGTGCACGTTGCTCTCTCTCTCGCTCTCTCTCTCTCTCTGTCTGCCCCCCCACTAATAGATGGCCATGGTGGGCTGGATGTGTCAGGAGAGGCATTCTTGTTGGCTCCATTAAACTGTAACCTTGCTACTCTGAAGGACAATGCTATAACATCTCTGTCTCTCTTTCCCTCACTCTGATTCTCTCATGAAAAACCCCCCCCCAAAAAAAAAGAAAACAGATACCCTGGGAGGTTGTTGTTACGTCATACACTTCTCCTGTCCCCTGCTACTGGGGGAAAAAATAATAATAATAACTTACTCATATATGAGCAATCGAATCACTTTGCTCATTACTAAACAGCAGAAGTTATTAGTCACGGTGCTTCTTACATCACTTTTCTCATCCACATGTCACATTTTCTGTACTTAACACATGCAAAAGTAACAAGCAGCAAGTCTTGGACGTATTTACTGACCATTAATAGCGTTCCAGAAGCCTGAACACTACTGCGGTGCACATCAAATGCATTACACGGGTAAAATGGAACTCCTGATAAGACAGAAAACCAGCTGAGTCATACAAATGTCCGAGTAATAGAGCGGTACAAGGATTACTAAATTATAATGTAATTACTGAATTTGAAATTTGACTTGTTATCATAAAAAGTAGGCAAATTGCTGTTACTCAGTAATGCATTACTGCCCAGCATTGTGCACATTATTACATAAATGAAACAACACCTATTCAAACGCATTTGTCTCTCTTCCCAGCTTTGAAGCAACAGCTGCTCTCCTAAATGACACCACTGAGCTCACGAAGCTCAGACCTGCCTAAAACCATGCGAGACCAAATGTCAGTCCTTAATTTACAGGTTCTCCTCCGGGTGGTCTCTGTTGGCCAGAGCTTTCTTCCGATTTTGTCTCACCTAAATTTAGTACTGCGACACCGCTGGAGAGAAGGCTGGGTAAAGCGATAAGCCAATCTGATGTATCTTATTTCTTCATAAACCAACATGGTGCTTCCAACGTGGAGGCTGATGGATTTTGTCTAAGTCCTTGGTTAGCTGCCTGTGTTCTCTATTTCACTGATATGGGACACAGAGAATTGTATTGGGCAAGAGGGGGGGTTCAAACAATCAGAATGCACCATCTATTGCCATTGTTTAAAAAAAAAAAAAAAAGTGCCAGTGAATCATTCTTTGAATCAGACTGAAGTGAAATGATATTTGTTTTGATCCACCATGAAAGACAGATAGAAAAATTCAATTCTTGGTAAAGAGAATATTTCCCTCAGACTAGGTTGAATGTTGTCAAAGCTGACAGGCTGATAGCAGTGTTCTATCTAAAATGTACTTCTCAGGAAATAAACTGTTTTTCTAAGACTTGAGATTTTGACCTTTAGCACAGAGAAATCATTGGTCTGAAGGCCATGTCTATTCTTCTATTCTACATCTACAGGTTGCTCCGTCTGTATTACAGTAACAAGAGTGACTTCAGTTTCAAGTCCAGTCTGCATTTATAAATGGGAGTGTATTGTGACATAAATAGGCTTAATATATCTCAATAGAAGATACTTGTGTAGTTCACTAGTCAAGTCGATAAACAGGCTTCCAATGTTCACCCCTAATCCTCTCTGTAAAACAGGATTGTAGGCCCCTAAATGCAACACTTACCTTGGGCATTAACTAATCCATTGAATTAAATTACTTTATTGGACGATGGATCGTCTGTCAGCCTGAAGCACTGATCTCATGATCAGCTGATGAATTGATTTGTTCATTGACTGGTTGGACAATGTTGAACTGACAAGGACAGAGAGAGAGAGAGAGAGAGAGAGAGAGAGAGAGAGAGAGAGAGTGGGGAGTGGACAAGGTGTGACTGTCACTTGAAAAACAAATGCGTCCATGTGCCGAGTAGACATACACGGAGGCATTATATGTGATATATCGTAATATGATTAATAGAAAGTGACATATGTCGATCCAAAAGCTGGATATGACTACACACAAGGGACGTGGCACCCATCCGAGACACCGATAACGACTGTGGCAACCAAAAGGCCCAAAAGCCCTGCAGCGTTTTTTCAAAGAGAAGGAGTAGACTAAGTGACGTGAGAGTCGACACCTCCAGAGACCTGGCGGTGCACACATTTTCAAATATTACTTTTGGTATGATAAATAATGTACAGTGTGAGGCACAGCATTTTTTTTTCTCTTCAAATGAAAAGGTGGTTTAGAGTAAGGCTTTGACCTTTAGAACTAAAGTTCATTTAAACAATATTTCTGCCAGCAAAAACAACTGTTTCATTAAGAACAGGATACTAATATCAGTCCGTATTAAGTAGTGAGTCCCATTAGAACAACATTCATATGTGTTCACTGGTAACTTCTCTGTTGATTTGTATTCTCCTTTTTCAAGACAAAATCCCTTGTAGCAATATAGTATGGTGCTTTTCTCTGTTTTTCTCATTTTGTTTATTTCTGCAATTCATTTTTCTCCTCTTCCCTCTCCTCACTGTCCATTCTGGTACTCCTCTCTCCAAAGACCAAACCCATTTGTCCTGTTTAGAAATCACTCAACCGGTTTAGTGCGCATTGCCCTTTTGAACTTTTCCTCTACTCAAGGAGAAAAAAAACAATAACCCCCCCAAAAAAAATAAAAACAGCTTACCAGACTAAGTGACAGACACACACGCACATGCTTCTCGACTAATGGTCAACTATTCGTCTGATGTTGATCCACAAAGAGAGCAGTCACGCGGAAAAACGATAAGAAACAAACTGTGGACTGTTCGGGAGGGTGGCAGGCAGGCAGGGGGGATGAGGGAGGCCAGTTTGTGTGTGTCCAAGAGAGAGAGAGAGAGAGAGAGAGAGAGAGAGAGATAGAGAGAGAGAGAGAGAGAGATAGAGACAGAGAGAGAGAGAGAGGAGAGCGCCTTTG